>RJWT010007633.1:0-27360 GCA_004365215.1 Cuniculus paca | reverse complement strand
AATAGAATATTAAAAGTTGTTCAAGAAAAGAAACAGATCACCTATAAAGGAAAACCCATCAGAATCACAACAGACTTCTGAACACAAACCATCAAGTCAAGGAGAGCTTGGAGTGAAATATTTCAAGTCCTGAAAGAAAACAACTTCCAACCCAGATTGATGTACCCTGCAAAACTATCTTACAAAATTAATGGAGAGACAAGATATTTCCATGACAAAGAACAACTGAAAGAATTCATGACTGCTAAACCAACCCTACAAAGAATACTGAAGGACATTTTAGAAAGAGATTTTAAAAAAAGACCATGGTTCCAGGAAGAGTGGCAGAGGGGGATCACCAAGTGGGACAGACAGTAGAATGGAGGGGAAAAGTACACAGTCAATGGCAGGAAAATAACATGGCAGAGATGAGCCAGTGCATGTTGGCCATAACCATTAATGTTGACGGCTTCAGTTCGCCAATAAAAAGAAACACAGGTAGAGTGAATCAGCAGACAAGATCCATCGATATGCTTTATCCAACAAACACATTTAACTCAAAAGGGAATTCATAGATTAACAGTCAAAGGAGAGAAAACAATGCTCTATGTGACAGGGAATCAGAAAAAAACAGTAGGGGTAGCTTGCCCATCCGCTGCTGAATGGAGAGGAAAGACATGGCATTTGTATACAACGGAAAACTACTCAGCTATAAAGAAAGATAATCTTGAGACTCCTGTAGGTAAATGAATACAACTTGAGATCATGCTCACAGGTGAAAGGGTTCAGAGTTACATGGGTGAACATCATATTGTCTCCCTAGTATGAGAAACTGGGGAAATTAGTGGGATTCAAAATACAAAATAGAGGTTGTGAAGGTGAAAGGGGAGGAGATGTCTACAGGGGAAGGCAATGGCCATTGTTAAGCTATTATTCTGTTTTGAAGCCCTGTGTTGTTCTCATGGTTCTGTTTAGCTTGGTTTTATTGTTTAGTTATGTTTGATTTTATTATATTTGATGGCATGGACAGCTATTGCAAAAATAATGAAGTGGATTATAGCAGCCAGTATTGATTTCCTATTATCTTGCTCCAAAGCCTTTATTGCTTTACTTGTTTTCTTTTGATTGATTTTATTCTATTTTTCTTTGTTTTATTTTGTTATGTGTGATGGTATAAGCAGCTACTTTGAAGATAAAATGCATCATGGTAGCCTCTGTTGTATTCCTACAGTCTTGTTTGAAGTCCTGTATTGCTTTCATTGTTTTCTTTTGATTGGTTTTATTATATTCTGTTTTATTTGATGGTATTATACCTGAGGGTATGGGCAGTTATTTTGAAGATAACAAGAGGCATTATGGTATCCATTATTGATTTCCTTCCATCTTGTTTTGAAGTCTTGTATTATGTTCATTGTTTTGTTTTGATTGACTATTTGGTTTGATGATATAAACAGTTACTTTGAAGATAACAAGATGCATTATGGTAGCCACTGTAGTATTTCAACTGCCTTGTTTTGAAGTCCTGTATTGCTTTCAATGTTTTGTTTTGATTGGTTTTCTTCTGTTATGTTGTATTTGATTTTATTATGCCTGATGGTATGGGAAATTATTTTGAAGATAGCAAGGGGCAACATGGTAACCATTGTTGGTTTATTTTTATTTTGTTTTGAAATCTTGTATCATATTCTTTGTTTTGTTTTGATTGAACATTCTGTTTTATTTTGTATTTGTTTTATTCTCTTCAAAAGAAAAGAAAAAAATAAAAGAAACTAACCCATAGGCTACTCAAGAACTATCTATAGAAAAGTATAGCTAAAGAGAAAGATAAGACTCTCCTACCCAATAAAAAGAAACACAGGTAGAGTGTTTTGCCACTTTGGTTGCTGAAAGTAAACAGCTAAATAAAGGCCAAGTTGGCATTGCTTCAAAGAAAGGTTAATGTTTTCACAAAGGAACTGAGGAAGTGTATGACAGTGCATTAACCTCTGCATTTAAATAAGTTTGGGGGCACTGATAGATGAGCTTCTCTTCTGATGTATGTTGGGGTCATTTATAATGGGCAAGCTAAGTGTGTTAACAGCCAACACACTAATCAGAATGTATGGTAGCCTGCTAGGGGAGTGGCTGATAATTTCTAGTTGTTGATCTAAAACCTCTGGAGGGGAACACCCTGGAAGACTGAAAAGGACACTGAAAAATTAGCTGAAGCATGAAGCTGTTTGTTGTCTAACCAACAGTGGACAGCAAGGGGACTGTTGAAACATGCCACTGATCATGATTTATGCACTTCGCATAATGCATGTGCTTCACAGGATTTTTCCTTCCTGCAGAATACATTTTAATACATCTGCCCTTTATCTTCTTAATTTTTTCTTTTAAGTAGTACAGTGTTTTAAAATAATAACAATCATTGCATATATATTTTATAAAGTCACTACGCGTGGCAACAAAGAACAGAAACTACTGTGGGCCTGTGGCGGAATACTTTCTCCACTGACTTGGGATTCTATTCCCTGCAGCTGGCATTTCTACCTGTGCCATTGAATAGGCCCCCAAAGGCTCAGATTTCCTGGGAGGGGAACATGTCAGTGCAGCTGGCCTCTCCTTGCTGATGCCCACCTGCTGAAGGCAGTGACATTCCACACATTTGCTCCAGCAGGAGAACTGCCACACGCTGATCCCACAATCTGTATAGATTTTTTTAAATCATCAGCACCATCTTCCCTCTACTAACACAATTGTAGAATTCTAGAGAAAAATTAGGAAGGAGAATCAAGAGGGCACAGGGTCAGTCCTTAAGCTACTAAAGCTTGAAAAGTGTAGCACAGGTAGGGAACCATGCCTGGTCATACTGTTTTGCTTTTCAAAAGAAGTACAAAGGGCTGACTTCAGCCTGACTTGGTGAATAATATGCTGTTTTATTCATGGGTCATTGAAATTATTTAAATACAACTGTATACAAATGAATTTGAATTATTTTCTTTTTCAAGAAAAATCTTCAATATTTGCTACATAGCTATTTTGACTGTCTTTTAAAGTATTATTAAATGCACCATTTGGAATATTATAAAGTAAACTGAAAAATGCAGACAGCACTTTAGATTTTGCTGTGAAGTTCTTCACAACATTCACTGCTGGCTTGTCACCTGAGTCACATAAGTCATTGCTGTTTCTGAACCACCTGCTAAAATCCTAGTCAAAGTAATATTTTGAGATTCTTGCATGTTGGGCATTTTGAAGGCATTAGTAGGACTTTACTTATCTGTGTTTCTTACCTTGGCTTCTATGCATTCATATTTAGATCCATGTGTGCTGGAATTAGTGTTGAAAGGTATCTTACTGATCTTTTTGGTAAATTCTATTGTTTTACCATATGTAACAATAGGTCAGGACTTGCAAAGATTATTCATCTGGGCTGTGAGAAGCCTCAGTCATATTCCTGGTGTCACAATACCTAATCCAATATTCTTTCTATACAGAACAGTCTCAGATCTTTATTTTATCTTTTACTATGAAGGTAGTATCAATTTTGGTGCTAGAACAAAGCAGGAAGGCTTGCATGTTATACATGAAAGTAACTCAATAACCCAAGAAAATTCCCACATTATATCAAGAGAAGGAACCAAACCTGTAGAAACTTTAGTCTCACAAACTGGATTTGGTGCTCCTCACAGTGAGTTCCTTATGCCTTCTGCCTACTTTATATCTTATTGGCTTAATATTCAAAAGACCCATGGATAGGTTTTCTTTTTAAATCCTGTCTTATATAGCCAACATTGTTTAATTAAGATTCTAGTTTAACCTTAAAAAATATGTGTGTTTGTCTGGTGGCAAAGAAAATAAACTTGCTAATGCAGCATGTATCATGTAAGGAAAAAAAAGCACTGGATACAGAATTAAAAACTTGGAATTTAGAGACCTTCATTTATCTTACAAACATGAATATATTTACTTACTTGAATCCTAGGAAAAGCCATTGAAGCCAGATCCAAGACAGCAGTAGAATAATAACAGCAACCGGGAAGGAAAATACAAACCACGATCCAAAGTTGAGGCATTGACAATCAGGGTAGCGTCTGTGTGAAAGCACAGAGAAGTGTTTAGGGAACAGGCATGAATAGAATTCTTTGCAACAGCCATGATCTTTGGTCATGGTCATCTCTACTATGCTGCTAGTCAAGAAGAAAGTCCTGGGATAGTCTCACCATTAAATACAGCAGTTAAGTTTACTTCCTGTTTTGATTCTGTAACTGTGTATATTATTCTTGCATCCCACAAAAGCAAGAATATGTTTTAGTTTTTTGTCCTCTTTGTTCAATCTCTAAGAAAATGCTTATAACAAAACCTTCATTAAACACACACACACACACACACACAAACACACACACAAATGGGTGTACATGGACGGGGGGATTGTTGTTAGTACCACACAGAAAGACAACCAGCACATGATCTCACTCACACATAGAATCTAAAAATGTTAACAGTAGGAAAGCGGTTACCACAGGCTGGAGACAGTAGCAGGGAAGAGAGAGATAGAGAAAGGCTGACCAATGGGTATTAAGCTACATTGGATAGAAGAAATAAATTCTGCTATCCCATTGTATAGTATGATTGATATAGATAATGATAATATGTTGTATATTTGAAAAAAGGATTTTAAATATTTCACTACAGAGAAATGATAAATGGTGAAGTGATACAGGTGTTTATCCTGATTTGAGCACATATTGAAGTATCATCTGGTGTAACTTTAAAATATATTTTTTATGTGTCAATTCAATTTAAAAACAAAAACTTGGTGTTAAAATGCCATAACTGAAATGGTGAAATCTGCAGGGAGACAGGTCATCAGGGCACAGATGAGTAAGTGGTGGGAGACAAAGAATGCACCTGTGAATCCTCAGAGATCTTCACAGGTGGAGTAGAGGCTTGGAGAGAGTAAAAGGGGAATAACAGGGAAGAAAATAATCAAAATAGGTTATATGATTATACAAAATACCATAAAGAATCACATTTTTCTATATTATTAATATGCAAAGAAAAGAAAAGAAAAGAAAAGAAAAGAAAAAAAGAATTCTCCTGTTGGTGTGTCAGCTTAAGGAGTCCTTTAGTTTTTCAAGTAGCAATATTGGACAGGCAGCTAGGTAACTGAAACTGGAATTCAGAGGATGTGATAAAAAGCTGGTAGTCAACAGTCCATACATGGCATCATAGGCCATGGAAATGGGTACAGTAATGTAGGAGATGGAAATTTAGTTGTAAAGAGGAACTGAAAGCGTATTCTGGGCCACTAAGTGCTAGAGCTCAGGGAGAGGTGTAGGAATGAGCAGGTGACCTAAGTACATTTAATTCTAGTGAAGAGCCTATGAGGAAGGCATTAGATTTCCATTTTACATGGGAAGAACCTGAGGTTAAGTGAGTTGCTCAAGGTCACAGATTTTGCAGTCAAGCTGGATTTTCAACTTGATGAGGTTTAGTTTAAAACACAACCTCTTTTCATTAAGCCATGGCATCCTCAACACCAGCTACCAGCTGAAATAGAAAATTCCAAATATATAAATATGTATTTATATAATATATTATATATTGAAATAGCTACAAGCAAGAATAGAACTTTTAGGTTCTATGGACATTTTATAACAATTACAGAAATGATTGCACGACAATATGGAGACATATCTTGACCTAAATCATGTGTACTTAACTACTGACACTTTAGGAAGAAAAAGTTGTCACTGTGGTTTTTATGACAAACCATAAAAACTTAAATACCAGTGAATAACTTTAATACCAGTGAAATACACAAAAATGTCTTCAAAAGACTAGTTGCAGTCATGGAATTTTACAACATCGTAGCAGCTTTTGGTCATTAAGAATCATAATAAGCTAATGTCCACATTGATTATAGTTCTTTTGATTAAGGACTGTTTTGATTATTTCTGAGAGGAAGCCACTTTCGGTTTTGGATTTGTGTATGTCCTGAGCTTTCTGTTCAAAAATATTAACTACTTGTTATTCATGAGCCAGGCTTAGATTTCTAACCATGATAGTAGATGTAGCAGCGCTACCAACGCTGAGCCAGCATTGTAGGCGAGGTATGTGGCAGCCACATGTGCACCAGTCCTTTTAATCCTTACAGTAGTAAGTTCTAGTGCTGCCCTCATTTTATAGATAATGGATCTGAGGTTTACAGAATTTAAGCTAACACAGAGCAGGCTTAAATTCTTAATTAAGATCTGAGTTCAAGCTTTGCAGTGTTACACATTTCTTTTACAATAATTGACAGAGTACTTGTTTCTGAGAAACGTGTACTGCATTTTTATGAAAAGACAAAAGCATGGTAACATTTGAAGGTGTTATTTTTAGATAATTGATCTACTTCTCCAATTTGACTTAGCAATGAAGAGATGGTAGGCAGATGAGTTTTGAATTAAAGGTAAATATGAGCACATTCCTTTTACCAGTCTTTGGTTTGTAACTGATAAAACAGTAGCCTCCCACTTATCCACAGTCAACCATGATCTGAAAATACTAGAATTCGTTTAGATTCTTTGTTTTATCAAAGTGTGTATTTTGCAGTACAGTATTACTTTTAACGTGAGTTCATACACATACATAACACATTCTAATTGTTTTTGTTCCCGTCCACTTGTCTCCCTCCCTTCTTTGTCCTTCCCCTCCAACTCCTAATCTCTTTCTCATTTTAAAAACCTCTATTTCCATTTTTATTTTGACTCTTCTAAAAATCCTTTTACCATTCCTTTCTACCTCCCCTCCATCTCTTGTTCTCCTTCCCATTGGAAAAAGATTTCTCTACTTCCTATTATCTATCCTTTATTTTGCTTTTTATTTATATTTGGAGTTGCTCATATAAGAGAAACCACGTGACATTTAACCTTCTGTGTCTGATTTATTTCAGTTAACGTTATGGTGCATTCATTTACCTACAAATGACTCAAGTTTATCCTGCCCTACAGCAGAGTAGTATTCCATTTTTTATAAATGCTACGTTTGCATTATTCATTCATCTCTTGATAGACGTTCTTTCAAGACAATGATGAACCATATTCATATAACTTTTGTTACAATATATTGTTATAGTCGATTTAATTATTTATTTTTACTAATCTCTAACTGTTCCTAATTGATAAATTAAACCTTGTTGAAGACATGTGTATACAGAGAGAAAGTGGTAGCTGTATGGTTTAGTACTACCTGAGATTTTAAGCCTCACTGGAGGTCTTGGAACACACCTTTACAGATAAGGAGGGGGAACTAGTGTAGTTTTTATTATACAACAAGTAACAGTGGTGAATAGGAGTGTCTAGAGGTGGAGCAGGCAGGGACAAACAGAGGGTACAGAGAATTGAACAAGTAACAGTTTCTTAATGGAATAGCCAATTAAACAAAGCAAATTCTTAGGATTGCATCAGAAGATAGTGGAACAAGGAATACTCCAGAATACTCCATTTTAAGAATTTGATAAGGCTAATGGTGAAATAATCACAGGAGAGTAGAGAGTGTAGAATTTAGAGGGCATGGGTACTACATTGTAATATTCAGAATGACTATTGATAACAATAATGTACCGATAAGTTTTAAAAGCCAGAAGAAAGGATTTTGAATGTTTTTACCACAAAGAAATAATAAATTTTTGAGGAAATATAGATTACCCTGACTTGAACATTAAATGATGTATACACATATAAGAAACATCACATGACACTCCATAAATATGAACAATTTTATGTCACTTGAAAAAGAACAAAAGAGACATTTCATATTTATTAATGAGATAGGTAATTGGCTCAGATTTGTTAATATTACTCTGAAAGCCCATTTTGCGATCTATATATTATTTGGCCCTGAGACTGACAATAAGGGAGTAGCTTAACCACAAATCCTGCTTTGCAGATTTTCAAATATCCATACCATATACATGTTTATATTTTATAAAAAGAAAATGTGTCAGGACAATGTGAGCACCCTTGGAGTCATTCCTTGTTACTGGCAGAATTTTGCCCATATAGCACCCTCACTTCTGGTTGCAAACTTGAGGGGCAGTGAAGTTACAGAATAGCTCAGGCCATCTGCCTCCAATTCCCAGCTCCTTGGAAGACTAGGAATCCCCACTAAGGACAGTGCTGTACGTACGGTTCTATGCGTTTGTCTTCTCTTGTTCTTTTCATCCTACTGCTATCAATAAGGAGGCTATGTCTTTCTTTTTTAGGACGAACTTTTCTACACTTGCTTCAAATTCCTCTCCATTCATTCCAGACTCTTTATTCTGATAAATATGTTCTCTTCTCTCTCTGTTTTTAAATCAAAACTTTATGCATTTCTCTTTTGACTGTTTCCTTTCCCTGAGGCACAACCAAATTGACATGGCACCCTTGTTGTAAAAGGCCTCTAGTCAAACCCTGCTTGTTCTTTTCCTTTTTTCTTTGTCAAATTTAAAGAATCATTTAAATGTGTTGCTTTGTCCTGCACACTACATATTCCTCCTTTGCCCTGATATGTCTGATTGCTGCCCCACTGCCTAAGTCAGTGTCATGACTAGACAAATATCCCCAGGGTTGCCCTAATCCCTCCTTACCCTAAAATCCTTACTCTTGATTACTGATAACCTTCTAACTATGCAGCATCTCAAGTCTGTCTCCTCCTGTCTCTTCCCAATTAGCTTTTCATCATTTGTCAGCACTTTGCTAATAGACTCTAATTAGTTTCCTGTCTTCAGACTGTTAGATGGTCAGTTCATCTGCATACTGCTACTTTAAACTGGAAAACATACACACTCCCCCACATCTTTTCCTAAAAGGCCTACTGCAGGATTTTAGTACTTAAATTTTATAAATTATTTGTACTACTTTTTTCATGAATTTGGTTTCACTTCTTGTAATATTGTTTCAAATCACTTGAACTCATTTCCTCTAGTGATCAAGGATGGTATAGGTAGCTGCTTTCTTTTTTAATACACACTTCCAGCTATGTTTCTAAGGAAGTAACTGTTTAAGAAACAGCTTTTGGAGTCTGACCTTCATTTGGTCCTCACAGTGCTAAACTACACCTTAATTTTTCTCAGTTTTATCAGTAATAGTAATAACCAACATTCACTGAGAACATGCACATGTTCTGTGTTAGCACCATTCTGAGTGCTGTTTATTTTATGTAAAACCCAAAATAACTCTCTAAGATAGAGTTCATATTATGTGTCTTATACTTCTAGAAAGGTAATGAGTTTAGAGTGCTTAAGCAACTTGTCCAATTAGCTTGTAAATTCAAGAGCTGAGATTTGAAGCTAGACATTGTGACTCCAGAGCCTATGCCTTTAATCACCATTGTACAATACTACACCTCTACAGGAAGGATCTATAGGATACATGCTCACTATAATGCATATAACTCTAACAAGGGCTCAATAATGCCACATTACTTTAAACTGTATGTAAAAAAGTCTTTAAATGTTTATTAATTTCCATATATGCATGTTTTTCCAGAAAACTTGATAGAATCTTCCTGGTAGGTTTTATTTTTTTGCATTCTCCAGTAGACTTCCAAACAGTGTATTGCACATTGCTAGTCCTCACAAACTGTTTGTTGATTGACTGAGTCTATAACTGGAAGTCTGTTTTTATTGGCATAGAATAAATTGCAGCAATTTTTGGAGTTGTTGTTCCTATTTTCTTTGTGTAAAAAGAATAATAAAAAATATACAGCTATTCCTCTATATGAGCAGCTACAGAAACTGTCTATTTACTATCAACCTATCCAACAAAAGATCATATGGATAGATGGATTAATGAATATGTAGGTATGTAGATAGTGAGATCACATTTTAAAATATGTCATCCAATCTTTCCCTCCAATAGTATATTTGTAAGATGGAAACCCCTTTCAGATGTTAATGGTTGAGAGTCACTGATGCTCAGGTTTCATTTGGAGATGGGAAAGATGCAAAATGAGATTGTATAAAATAATCGTTTGCATTACTCAAAAAGATAGCAAGTAATATTGAGAGAAAAAAGTAGCATTATTATAGTAACTTGTATATAAAGAGCAATCTCTCCCCAGCTCCAAATATCTGAACAAAGAATGTCATTTTGTTTTTGGATAGTTTTAATTTTCTATAATGTTTTTTCAATTAAATTGAATGGACACTTTCATTGTTGTTTTGGGGTATTATTTCATTTTGTAAGGTCAACATTTAAGAAAAAGTTTATTAAACATTGTTTAATAATACCCATTATATTTTTCCTTGAGATTATTTCTCCTTCTGTACTAGTATTTTCTACCAAAAATGGATTATTTGAGGTTTTTCCTAATCCTTTCAGGTTTTGTCTAATTAGTTCAACTACTACAATACTCTCAGTCTGTCACTGTAAGTGAATTAACTCAAAGACTAACAAAAAGTTAAAAGAAAGAATTTGGTTGATGCTCATGTTCAGGAACACAAAGACCAAAGACAAACTCAATATGGATTATTTCAGTTGAATCAAGTAATTTCACTGAAATGATCTAAACTAGCAACTATTTAATAAGAATCAAACAATCAGAATTTTGTATAAATGTTAGGTAGAGCAGATTGAAACATGGAATTTCTTTTAATGGGGAATTCATGATCAAGGATACAAGTCTAACTTTTAGAAAGGGGTCAGGTACGTTTCCTATCTGGGGTTAGGGTATACACTGAATATATCTACTCTGCCCCTATCAGTTTCAGAAGATTTCCACTTATAGACAAAATGTCTTTTAAAGGTTTCTTCGTGTTGCAGTATACATGAAAGATGCCTTTTCATTGAAACAGCGAGTAAATATGGAGGTGTATGCGATACTAAATCTAAACTTCTACAGCACTGTTCTTCATACACAAGTTCCCATTCTCTTTAAACGGTGGACTGACATTCTTTAAGTCTTGGATTTCCTGAAGGAATATGTGCACACAACATTTTGTAAATAATTTCAGGAAGTTCATAGAGTCTGTAAATTTGCTTCCTAGAATGTAGTTTTCCTGCTTCTGAACCCTAATTTTTCTGTGAAAGACTAACTCCTGTTCCTGAGCTTTCTTGATGTTATTAGCCTACTTAAAACTAACAATTTTATGTCCTCTTATTGGTTGAAATACACGTTGGCTGGAGAGCACATCTGAGAGCTCAAAATATTTAAGTTGAGTGAAAAATATTTTAAAATCATGTACACATTTATTTATCATATAACCCTACAAACCATGTCTATGATATGAAAAATCATATCTTGTGAGAACAATGTAATTTTTCTGTTTCAAATTCACACAGTATAAATTGTGGCATTTTTAACCAAAGTAACATGACTACTGAATCCAAAGATTTCTCATCTTTTTGTAATGGATTGGCATTGCAGTTTCAAATTTATATTTAGAGTCACATATGTCTGCAGAATATTACTGCCATTTCTTGTAACTGCTCAATCCTTCAAATTTTTTTGAATTCTAAAACCAAATCTTTTGTAATTAGTACTTCTGCTCACCTTCATTATTTAAGTTCAAATGTCAGTTCCTAAGCCTTACATAAATTGTCCCATGCAAATAATCCTTTTTCACTCTAGCCAACTACCATTTATAGAATTATTTGCAATGAAAATTGTGTTACCCTTCTGATGAGAGTTGTCAGCCAGGTTTTTCACCTTAGCAGTCCTGTGGAATCGACAGGCATATATTTATTCAATTTTTCCTGCATTTTAGCTCTACTCCAAAGAAAAACCTGCAGACCTATAGATGCGCTGAAGGAGGCAAAGATGAATTAACCAGGCATAGACTCTCTGTCCTTGTATTCTCTGAATCAGGTAAGAATAATTTTCGTGTTTTAAGTTCTGTCAATTTGTCACTAATCTAATGATTTTACTTACGAATTGAAATGCTCAGTGAAGATCAGGTTGGTGGAGGTACCAGTGATTGTGGTCAGTCCACCGATGGTAGAAGAGTAAGCAATACACAAACACATAAGTTTACACATCATGTGATCCTTCTTTGATCGATACTTTTTTCCTGTGACGGAGTTCTGTTCAGAAAGAAAATGTACTATGAGAACAGCTCTGTTTGTGGTCATAACTAGCAGTGAGAACATTTCTTATGGAATGAGTGTTTCCTTCCCCCCACTGATTTCTATCTGTATTGGCTTTCTGAAATGGGGTATTTGGGAAATAAAGTTAGAGGAGATCATGAAGATGAGACCCTGGTTTAAAGGGACCATTGTTCTTATAAGAACAGACATTGGAGAAATTGATTCTTTCTTTGTGTCAGGACAAGAGACAGTCAAAAGGCGGCCATCTGCAACCCTGAGAGAGAGAGAGCCCTCACCAGACACTCTCTACCAGACCTTGTTCATATATCTCCGATCTCCAGAATAATGAGAAAGGAAATCTTGTCCTTTAGGCCACCTAGCCTGTGGTATTTTATAATGGCAAGCTGAGTGGACTAATGAAGCATTTACCTTTCTATCCATAGAAATATAACAATAAAAGATATTTAAACTAAAACCACTGAAATATTTTATAAACACAATTTCTTTAAATTTCCTAATCCTTTTTTGTCTCCAACGCAACTCTTCCACCATCTCTTCCCTTCTCACCATGATTCCAAAGTTCTCCATTTTTCTCTAATATTAGTTGTACATGGTCAGTAATTTCTTCAACCTCTTCTGGAGAGTTTTCCTACTGTGATGTTTAATGACATCAGTATCCAGAGGATACTACTCAAAACTGAATGTTTTCAATCCCATATACCTAAGCAGTGAGAGATTCTGTCAGTATGTTTCTGGCTCCACATTACCTCTTTCAAAACATTTATACTCTACTCATGCAAAAATGAATCTCTTGCTGGGCCTGATGTCTCATGCCTGTAATCCTAGCACTTGGGAGGCTGAGACAGGAGGATTGTTGTGAGTTCAAGACCAGCCTGAATGGCATAGTGAGATCCTGTATTAAAAAGACAAGGCTGGGGATCTAGCTCGGTGGCTTAAGCACCTGCCTGGCAAGTACGAGGTCGTGAATTCAATCCCTGGTGCTGCAAAAAAAAAAAAACAAAAAAAACCACTCTTTCTCTTTAAGGGTTATGTAATTAGGAAATGTCTCTCTTCATTCTTTTGACCATGATATTCTGATCTCTTGGCCGGTGCTATTATTTAATGTAATGCTTGCACCTGACACATGATTATCATCCCTACTTCAAATTCTGCAAGAATGACTTCTATTCACAGAGTTTTGATCTCATTTCCAAAGACCTTCAATTCTGCTTTGTTTTGCCTCACTCACCATTCCTAGAGTTACCCCTTGCCCACTGCAAATCTTCAGTTGGTTCCACCAGGGAAACTACTGCTCCATATGGAAGTGTGGTGAATGAGAGTTAGACTTCACTGAGTGTGGGCCACAAGCAACATTATTCTTTTTATTGCCCATGACCTACATAACACACTTTGTTGGCTGGTTCTTTTTCTTATGCTGAAATCTAGGGTAGAATTAACAACTTTCTTGTTACTTTATTTAGCAATACCTTTTCATTCATGTTTAGTCAAAACAGCAGCTTCATTTCATTCGTTGGAACCTACAATACCCCATTTAATAAAAAAAGTCCCAAGTTTAAAGTTATACCTCTTCTCCCTTGATCAGGCCCACTTGAAAACCCTAGTTGGCAGGTGGTTTGTGGTTTGGCATTCTCTCTCTCTCTTTCTCCCTCTCTCTCAACTCCAATTCTTCCTATCACTTGCTAAACTCTGTCTCTAAATCTTCTGTATATAAAGTGACAGAATGGGTAGGATCAAGAGAAGAGTAGTAAGGATTAGGAAAGGTTTTATTTCACTGGTGTACTAGTTCAGACACTACCTTTTACTCTCCAAGCTTGGGAGGGATGGTGTTAAAGGATTCCAAATGGTGAATCCTGTCACGGGGTTTTTTTTTTTTTAATAGATTACTATCACCAGATTAGAACAACTGGTTGTTGTTCCTTCTATGCAGGTAAAGATCTCTTCCAATCCAATGCTTGTGACTCACTCAGGTTTTTGTATGTAATAGTCAACCTGATCTCTTTGTGCTAAGGTTGTCTTACTCTGTCATAAAACTCTTGTGGAAGTTGTCAATCCAGTGACACCAGTACCACTCTTCTCACATGTTTGCTGCATCTGCTCTATTTGAAACACACACCACTGTCATGAAAATATAACTGAAATTCCATGAGTCAAAAAATTCAACCATGACATTTAACCTTCTAATTTTTCAAGAGTGTGTCAAATACTAATTCCTTAACCTCTTCTAGTCTAAGACTAGGGGGCAGACATCAGGTTCTTTAAATAGTGATTTCTATTTTATGATGCTAAATAAGAGACTTCCATTCTCTCTTTGTCGGCAGTTTGTGGGTGGGAGAGTTAGAAAAGAACCAACCTTTCTCTGTAGATAGATTATCTGTTAGTCTTCTTCATGTTAAACTCTAAATTTAATAATATAAAACTACTTTTTGGTTACCTGTTATCAAATCTCATATAATTGGAATGAGGAAACATCTATGGTATGTGCTTACTATTATAGTTATTTAGGGATAGAAAAAGACTAACTTTAACCTCCTGTTCACCATACACTGACTGATTAACCGTAGTTTCTTCTACCTCTGTCATTGAATTACTGTTATGCCTTTTGCCTTTCAATCTCATTGACAGGCCTATGTCACTGAAACATCCAGTTATTCCCAGTAGATTGGTACTCTCCTTTTTGAAACTTTGTTCCTTATCTAGCTAAGATCGCATGGTAAATCATTTAAGTAATCTTCCTAACAAATTCTCAACCATCTTTCTCGACTTCCTTTAAGAGTCCAGCTTTTACCAAGATTTCAGCTTTTCATAACCCAACCATTTGCTTCTCCATACTGTGTGCAATCCTGAAGAGCTATTGGCGAAAATCATGCACACAGTAGAAGAGTTGGCTTCCCTACTTTCATGATCACAAACATCAACTGCTACACCATGCTTCTGCTCTACCCATGTTTCTCTGACCAAATTCACAGAGTGAATAGAAGCCAGCAGACAACCATATCTTTGTAAGGTGTAGAGACTTGTCTGTATCTGCCACTCTTCTCCACAGACAGAATGGAGTCAAAGTCTCTTCTCTAATCTCTTGTTTCTGGACCCCATTCTTTGAGGCCTTCTCAGAAAACTTCCATTATAGACTATTGTTATGTCCATCAGCATTTACTCATTTCCAAGCTAGCTTTACCCTCCAAAAAGTCCTTTTTAACTCGATTCTTGATTGACAACTATCTTGTCTCACTTCCATTTTCACAAACTGCTCAAGTCTACATTTGCTGACTCCATTTTCTTAACCACTTCAACCTGACTTCTGTTTCACCATTGCTGCACCCAATAATAGGTATTTTTCAGACTCAACTTTGCAAATCTCTCATCAGTACCTAAAAGACTCAATCACTTCTTCCCATTGCAAGCCTTGGGTCTCTGTAATATCTCACTGTTATGGTTTTTTTCTCTTCTTCCTCCTCCTCCTCCTCTTCTTCTTCTTCTTCTTCTTCTTCTTCTTCTTCTTCTTCTTCTTCTTCTTCTTCTTCTCCTTCTCCTTCTCCTTCTCCTTCTCCTTCTCCTCCTCCTCCTCCTTCTCCTTTCCCTTCTCCTTCTCCTTCTCCTTTCCCTTCTCCTTCTCCTTTCCTTTCTCCCCCTCCCTCTTCTTCTTCTACTTCTTTTTTGAGATAGGATCTCACTATGTAGCCCAGGCTGGCCTCAAACTCACTGTGATCCTCCTGCCTCAGCCTCCTGAGTGCTGGGATTATGGGTGTTGGCCACCATGCCCAGCCCTCTGGCTTTTCTTCTGTCTTCCTTGCATTTTGTTTTTTCTTTGTCATTTCTTAAAACTGGATTTTCTTTGAAACTGTCTTAGGCACTTGTTACTCCAGTATTTCTCCTTAAATTTAATGATTGCAGATATACAAAACTATAAAACTTCTTTCTACAGCGCAGATTCCTCCTCCTAGGTCCATATATTCAACCCTCTGCTCAACATCATGAGAATGGGTTTTTAAATAAAACCCCAACACAAAAATGTTCAAAACCAAACTCCTGACTTCCTTTACTAAACTTAGTTTTCTAATGGCATCATCACATTTCATGTGTGCTTAGTTTTTAATAAGCATACTGGTCTAAATTAAAATCTGGTTGGCATTAATTCATTTTATCCCTACAGCACAATGAGGTGGAAATATTATTATAGCATGTTTTTCAAGGAAGACATGAGATAGAGAAAGAAGTTAAGCAAATTGCTCAGGGTTACAGAACCTGAAAACTGCAGACTTGGAATTTGAAACCTGATATTCATGTTTTACAGTCCATAGCTTAGCCACTGTTCTATTCCTGTCCCCCTTAAAAACTTTCTCTTCCCCGTCTCACAATTTTGGTCAATTTTATCTACATCAACATGTCTGGGGTCTGTTCAGGGTTCTCTATCTCCACTGCTGTCACATTGGCCTAAGACAACATTACCTCTGGCCTGGATTACTCTAGTAACAACTTTTTGGGACTCTGGGCATCAAGTCTTGCTTATTTCAGACCTGTCCTACACACTGCAACCTTAAAAATAAATTCAAATGTACTTAAGAAACATATAAATGCTCATTATCTTTTTGTATTCATATATATTCTAAATACATTTATAGTCTTTTTTTTAAGGCTGGAGTGTATAGAACAAGTTTGAAATACAAGAATTTCTGTAAGAGGACTCATAAAGAGGTTATTACCATAGCTTAGACCACATTTTCTTAATCCACTCGTCCACAAATACACAGGTTGTTTCTATATGCTGGCCATTGTGAATAGTGCTACAATGGTTGCAGATATTTCTCTGCAAAACTGATTTTTGTTTTGCAAAATTTTCTCTGCAGAATTGATTTCATTTCTTCTGCATATATACCCAGGTACAAATGGTATTGCTGAATTGTAGCAATACCTATTTGCTGGGTAGCCCTATTTTTAATTTTTTGAGGAAACTTTATAGTGTTTCCATAATGACTGCACCAGGGTACATGCCTAAAAACACTCTAAAAGTATTCATTTTTCTTCAAGATGATTAAATAACAGCATTGCTCTGTTGCATTCAGATAAGTATGCTGTCTGTGACACAGGAACGCATGGGATCTTTTGGTAAAATCATGATAAGGAAAAAGTTACTACTTTCTAAAAGTCATCATGAATGTGGGAATGGCATTTAGCATGGTGGGTTCAGGTGCTTTTGAGTATAAATCAGTTTTTAACCTTTTAATGAACTTAAAGGTCATCCCCAGATGTATCCACTCTTCATTCAAAAGAACTAAATTTACAGATGTCTCATGTGTCTTATATTTTTTACATGGAAATAATATGTAGCTTCTACATGATAAAAGTGGAAAACTTGCAAAATTTGCATCTAATAAAATGTATCTAAATAAGTTTAAAAGTTCTTATGAACGATACAAAGTGACAGCTGAAATTTAGGGCCAACAGATCAATAATTTTACTGAAGGAAAGACATCAAGTACAAACCAGAAAGTGAGGAATAATGTAGATATTAAATTAATAAGGATGGATATTTAAAATATAATTTCTCATTGAGATATTAAAAGTTGCAAGAATACAAATAAAAAATGGATTTCATATAAAAGCATAACTAAATATTTGTATATATATAAAACAATAACTAAAAGGCATTGGCAGATAAAAAATTTTAAAAATAAAAACAAAATAAGTAAGTTTTATGGAATTTATATTTCTTTTTTATATAAAGACCTTTAAAACATTCATTAATGATACCATACATAAATGTACATGAATTGCATATTTTAGACAAGCATTATAAAGTTAGAGTACATTCAAATTTCCCAGGAAATGTTAGTACTAATAGATTATAATACTAATTAAAGGTTAGGTGGAGGTGTTTTCAAAGTAGAATAGGAGATGCACAATTTGCTATCTAACTAGTCAACATGAGACTTATACATTTATATTTATTATTATTTTCCCAAGTGTGTATGATTGTTGTACTCAACTAGCTGAGAAGATAACACTGAAGAGAGAGGCAAAGATGAAGAATGACAATAGAAGTACTGAAAAGAAAGGTATGGCTCTTAGAAAGGCCTGAGATGAATCACTACTTGAGCCAACTAGTGAGTGATACAGGAATGATGAAAGAAAGAGAAGTTTCAAAACAAATTAATCTTTAGTCCTCTGCCTAGATATTGGTTTTGACCTAAGAACAAGTATTTGACCCTGACCCAAGAACTGGAAAAAGATGTTTGAAATAGAAACAATGATCCTGACTTCTGTGACACATGTGTTTGCAAAAACTAGGGTAACAAAGTAATCACTGCACATTTTCACAGGTGGAGGGAGAATCTGTTGCATTCATGTGCATGCATGTGCGGGTGCATGTGTGTATGTGTATATTTTAGCCTAAGAATTTGTTAAAGACCAAAAAAAAAACCAAAAAAACAAAAATTGCAAAGCAGCTGGGAGTAGTGGTGCATGCCTGTGATATCAGCACTCAGAAGGCTGAGGCAGGAGGACTGCTGTGAATTCTGGGCCAACCTGAGCTACATAGTGAGTTCAAGGCCAGCCTGAACTACATGGCAAGACCAGGCCCACCTCCCCCAAAAAAAGACTGCAAAGCAAGTAATGAACTAGAAACAAGTATCTAGAAAACTGAGCCCAAGGCCTTCCAGAGATGAAGTATCCAGGAAAACTGTTTTGCTGAGGTATCCAAACGTGTTGTGGTATGAATAGGAAAGTGTTTGTGTCATAACGTACAGAGACTTCTGTGGAACTAAACACACACAATAAGATTAAAAATATATCTACAGACATATGCGTGCCTAGAAATAAAGCAGAAATGGCATACATATATCAAAATATTACCAATGGTCATTTCTTGATCATGGAATTAGGGGTATCTTTTACCTAATTCTTAAAATATTTTGAGTCTTCTACAAATGTGAGAAATTTTTTTAACTTAGGCTATTAGAGTAGATAGTTATGTAGAGATGATCTAGTATAGAGAGACCTAACTTTTAACAAGGGTAAAGGGTAAAATTTTTCACAAAAGCCTTGAATGTGACATAGCTGGTCACCAGAGAGTTGAAGTCAGAATTTGTGTGTCTGAATTCCCTCCCAGGGATTTTCCCCTTTATTCTTTTGCCTTCTGGAAGACTTTTGTTAGTGTAAGTTTTGAATCTTCATGCAAGACTTTACGTTTATTAAAAGTTCATACTACTTTTACCACGTTTGTGAACTACTATGCTTTTATTCAATTCCAATTTCCTCTGTCACACATTAGTTTCTTTCTATATACATGTATGACATCTAGGACCTTGTGAGTATGTCTTCCACACCTTGGAAGTAACTGAACAAATTTTGACTAGGATAGAATCAATCAAATGCAGAATTTTACATTATCATACAAACAAGTCAGAACAGAAATTGTGCAGGCCAAATATAACTCCCTCCTGCCACCTGGTGGCAGCACTTGTCACTTTTGGGGCAAGTTATACATCTCCAAACTTGGGTACACAGGCAAAGCCAAGGGTCTCCTCAGAACTATAAAAAACAATTCACTGGAATGATTGTGGTAAAAAAAAAAAATAAGGTTCCTACTTACATTTAAATAATTGTGCAAGGATAATTGCAAAATATTTGTTCCTACTAACCATTTTTTGGTTAAATGTTAAAAATCTTCAACCAGTTTTAAATCTTCTGGTAGTTACTAGATATTTATTTGCATTTACCTTAGTAATGTTCACGTGGTGCCACATCTTGACTTCTCAGTTACAGATATTGCTACTAAATTTCCACTATAGTGGATGATGAGCGGTTAACATTTTTTACAGCTTCCTGCACTAAATGTACTTATACAAGCCAGGCATGGTGGTGCATGCCTGTAATCCTAGCATTGGGGAGGTTGAGGCAGGAGAATTTCCATGAATTCAAAACCAGCCTGAACTACATAGCGGGACTACATCTCAAAAAAACAAAAACACAAACAAAAACAAAGACATACTTATACATTGTGATATTATGGAAAAATAATTCTGCTTACAGTACAGTGTGGTATTTACGTGTGATGTTTAGAGCTCTACTAAAGCAAAAGATTATATATATATATATATATATATTCATGTTCATCTCATTTGTTTAATTTTTTTAAGCACATAGCACTAAATCACTCCAAAATATTTCCTAACTTAAAATTTCTAGGAAAAATCAGGTGATAGGATATCTCAACCAATCAAATATTCTACCAATTTCTTTGTCTGGGCAACATCTCTTGAAAGCCTCGCTTCTGTCTTATATCTAGTCATGTTTACCTTAGAACTGCATAGAACTAACTAGACCCAAGTAACCAGGTATTGCTATTTTAGCTGTACACTGATTACAGGTGGGAAATAAAAGTTACTAGAGTTTTGAATGCTTTTTTTTCTATTATGTGTGAGTTTCCAATGTTGATGTACAGAAGTATTCAGGTGCTTGTATTTTTAATGTCTTTTAAGGAATCAGCTCCTCTACTCATTTCGGAAGCTTTTTTAGACCCTTCACTATGCAAAGTATTCTGAAATCATAAAAATGTCAAAATACTTTGCCTTGTGTGGATCTGTTTCATCATTGTACTGATATCTAGTGAGCCTTTAATAATAAGATTTATATTCTTCCATTGTGGAAATTCTTTTGTTTTTTTGAATGTATTCTTTTTTGCTTTCTGCATTCCTTTCAAACTATTATTTTGTTTATCTTTCTTCCTATTTCGTGTACCAAATTTTACATTTAAAATATATTTTTATATCTTTATATTTTATATTTGTATTTACACATTTATTTATATTATACATTTTATATTATCATGTTTTTCTTTTGTAGAATACTGTTTGTACTTTATGAATGGCATTCTTTGTCTGTCTCTCTGACCATACTAATGATATTTTCTTTGCTCATGTTTCTGTCTTCTTGCATAGACTTTGCTTCCTGCAAGCAGATGTTTTCTTTTGGTTTGTTTGGGACTCTTTCTTTTGTGCCTGAGGCTTTGTTCATATTCTCAAGAACTTCTGGTTGTCTGTTCATATTTAAGACAGTGAAAAACTGCTTAGAAACTCGGCTCACGTGGTTTTGGATTTGTCGTTGGCCATGAAATTCACTGTATCATTTGGCTTTAAAAAAAAAAAACTAATGTGAGCACATTTTTCTTGTTTTTCATGGCTGATTGTATTTCCAGGAAAGAATAGCCTGGTCTCCTGCCTGCTGACACCTGAAGAGCATAGTTCTGGCTACTGGCACCTGTGGGGCAGAAGGCAGGTTTCTTGACATGCAGCTTGCATGCAGTATTCCTATTTTCATTGTGACAGCGGAGCCAGAGCTGTGTCCGGTGCTCCTTACCTTCCATTTTGCCACATCTGAAGATTATAATTCTGCTTGGTGGTGGAGAAGCAGTTGAATCTATGTGAAGTTGGGAAGACATTTTGGGATTTAACTGCTTCACAGTTTGTTTGTTTTTTTACTCCCTCTTTTCAACATTTTAAAACCTTTGAGGTCTGCTGCTATCTAAATTAGATTATTTATCGGTTTTCCTCAGTACTGATTTAGGGTTCACTGTCCAGGGATAACTGATTCATTTTCCACCCATTCTTTAACTTTACAGCTTCTAAAAATGATTTTGTCAGCCTTTCTCTTGATATCTATATAATTGTGATTATGACTTTAAAAGTCTATTTGCTCCTGTTTTAATGAAGTTTCAGAATGCAGTGGAGGTAAATGAACCTGTTTAATTGACCATCTAAATGGGATGTGATATGTACCTTTTATATTAAAAAACAGAAATGAATTAACCCTAACAGAAATGAATTAAACCTAACCTTTATGGCCCATATGGTGATGCATGATGTTAAATAATAAGTTGGAGGCTCCCTTGTACACAGAGGTACTGGACATTAGGGCACTGTCTTTCATGTTTGCATACTGTTTCTATGTGATCAGGTAAGTAGATGACAGATTATTTTATTTAGTTTTAATTAAACAAGCCTTCCCATAATGAACGTATGGTTTTCAATGATTTCTCCAAGGAAATGATTTCTGTGGAAATCACAGAATTAAACTAATGCTTAAGTGAACAGTAATATCCTGATGTGAAATCTTCATGCAGATCTACTGAAGATGTAATCAGTAATAACCTACACAACTAAGTGCAACTGGGGAAAAATTGAAATGATCAAGAAGATTCTTTGAAACAGCATTCACATCCACTGTAGCTGATGAAGAAAGGTGCTACCCATTGTGAATTGGGATATAAGCTCCCATGTATAGTAATAGTGGGATGAGCAGAAAGGTATTTAAAATTTAGCATTCAGGGCATGACAGCGCTTCATGAAACCTATTCTTTTCAGCAATGTTTAAAAGTCTGAATTAAATCCAGAATTTACTTGCAAAATTGTATTCTCCTAAATGTTAAATATTTAGGAATTTCCTTTGCAATTTCTTAGGTAAGATGTATAAATGTGCCATTGGAACAAATCTTATTATTTCTATTGTGGTAAAAATGATGCAACATACAGGTAATATTGAAGATTGCTCTGTTTGGCTTCATGACACACCAGATTCTTTATAAAAGAAAATGCTGTTTATATTATTAATATATATATATATATATATATATATATATATATTTAAAATGCCTCACTAAACAATATAAAAATAAGAAATCTGGATTAACCACAAATAAAATACAAATTTTAGGATAAGTCAGGTTTTGACCCGAGGATTTTAGTTGCAAAGAGAGTTTGGAATGCAAGGTAATAATACCCAAGGCCAACTGCGTATGGGGAGTCAAACAGGAAAACATTCATAAAGGTAGAAGTAGAGAGCAATAAAATGTCAAGCTGAGTTAAGGAAAAACAATATCCCCTGAAAATTTGTAAATGTAAGTATTTTAAGGCATAAATTGGCATTAGTTATATGTTAAAATATAATGATTGAAAATTCTTACAAGTAGTTGAAATCCAAGGTTTCAATAATTTCAATATAAAGTTCAAGGAAAATTAGCATTTCAATGTTAAAGAGCACAGAATATGCAAAAACCTTGGAACCATCAGAAAACAAAAATAGTCAAAGAGAGACAGAGACCAACAAGGACATCAGCTATGGAAGTTGTTAGTTATAGAATATAAACAAATATATTTATGATTAATGAATTTAAAGAAAAGTTTAAATATATCAGTATAGGGGAAAAGATTGCAAAACTTCTCAAATAAAAGGGACAAATAGAACATAAAATCTCAATGACTAGATCAAACAACAAAATTGAAATAACTCAAGGCAAAATGACTGAGCTAGAAGAAAAATCTGTTATTATTATCATGCAATCCAGCAACACAAAGAGAAAGAACCTAAAGATGTGAATAATCTTGGACGATCAAGACAGTTTAACATGTAAACTTGTTAACACAAGAGAGAGAGAGAATAAAGAGAACCAAGACAAGGCAATTAAACATTGAGAAATACACCTGAAAATACTCAAAAATGACTAAATATGAAGATTCAAAAGGACTATAACTTAATTATATCAAAGTGAAACTCCAGTACACACCTCTGTCTTCCTCCCAACACACACACACACACACACCCTTTAAAGCACCCAATTAGAAGAGATTGCCTTTAAAGGAATGATTGAATTATAGCTAGCTGATGTCTCACAGAAAAAAGAAAAGAAAATGAAAAGCGAGTAGAAATATAGTTTAATATGCAAAGAAAAGATTACGGTTAATTCAGCATCCTATAACCACAGTGCATTTCAAAAGAAATGACGAAGAAAGGGGAGGGTAAAGGAAGTAGAAAGAATTAAGTTGTGTTATGCGCATGTACCAATTTCCTATTATGAATATAATCATTATATACTGCAAATGTACTAATAAAAAATACTTATTAAAGACCTTTCCACTAAACAAAAACAGAGTTGAACACTAAAAAAGTATGTTCTCTAAAGTATGTGTGTTCTCCATTCTTTCACAAAATTATATTACTAATAAAATTGACTATTTTTGGGAAAATTACTTGAATAAAAGGTTTTCAAAAGAAAGTGAATAAAGAGCTAAGAGGCAGAAATTAAATATTGAGAAATATACCAGAGACTATGCAAGAATTCCTGAAAAAGACTAAACAACAGATTCAGAAGGATTATAACTTCACTACATCAAAGTGAAACTCCAGAATGCACCTCCCCCTCACCACATACACATCTTTAAAGCATCCAGTGAAAACAGTCTGCCTGCCTGATGGGATGGCTGAGACCTATGATCCCAGCACTATGATAGGCAAAAGTAAGAAGGTTGTGAGTTCAAACGCAGCCCAGGCAACTTAATGATTTGGTGAGACTTTGTCTCAAAAAATAAATAAAATAAAATAAAATAAAGTAAAATAAAATGGATATGGAGGATATGGGGATATAGCTCAGAATGAAGGCCTGGGGTCAGTACAAAAAGAAAAATGTTGTAAGTTTCTGCACAGAGCAAGGTCAGTGGAGAAGCTCTGCAAGGCCTGGGCTCTCTGGCCACTCAGCAAGGCCAGTGGTGAGCAGAGACCTGGGCCAGTCTGGTGTCAGATGTACAAGATATTTTTCATATTATAACCTTTGTTTTGTGTGTGCATTTGATTCTTAATTTTGATGGATTGTCATATATTTTTTGACATATCTAATATTTTTGGATGTTCTCAAGTGTCCATAATGTTTTCTAAAAAACAGAAAATTAATGTGTTTTGTAAATAAATTTCTTTTGTTAAGACTCACAGGATGTGTCATGGGGAGATAGCCATCCCCCCTTAAGTAATGCACATTGAATTTGCTCACTGTTTCTGCAGAAGAGAAGAAAAGCCAGTGCACTTACTGGGAGTCAAGAGCAGCCATCACTCCTTATGTCTGTGCATTTTCTTTCACTGAGCTATGTGTGTAGTGGGTACAGAAGACAAATGAGTCCTAATTTGCAACATCTAGTCTCCCTAGATGTTAAAGAGGTAACCAGTGCATGACAAAAGTAGAGTTGATCAACTAACAAATTTTGCACATTTTGTGTTAAAATTTCTAGGAAAAATTATCTTTTGAAGATTTGAGCATTGTGTCTAACTAGGTTGGTGGATAAGAGAATGTTTTGGAGCGAGGACACTTATATTTTGAAGACACTCTGAAATCTAGCGATGGTGATGTGCATGTAGTTGGTTCAAGACAGCGATGTAGAGAGAGGACAAAGTGAGTCCTCCCTGGAAACATCTTGTCTTAACCTAGATGCTTAGAAACACCCTGCATAGTTTAAATGTAGAGATTATAAAATATCAATTTGTCTTTATCTTTTTGCAAAAGTTTATATGGAATATTGTTTTTATGGCTGAAATTGCTAAATTACATCTGTGAGAAATATATTCCTACCTATACTAGTTTAGTGGTTTGGAAGTAGGGTGGAAGCAACTGTAAAAGATAATACGCTATATGTGAGAAAATAGGAACAGCTCTTTTGAAGAAAACAGGGAACATTAAAGTAGCCATTGTTGGTTTCTTGTTGTCTGACTTGAAGGCCTGTAACGCTTTCACTCTTTTGTTTTATCTTGTTTTATATTATTTTGTTTTGTTTGAGTTTATTGTCTATAAATGTATGAACAACCATTTTGAAGAAGGCAAGAGACACTGGGGTAACCATTGTCAATCTCCTGTTGTTATGTTTTGAAGACCTGTATTGCTTGCAGTATTCTGTTCTGAAATGCTATATTGTGATTGACTCGACTCTGTTTTGTTTTGCTGAGTTTTGTTCTATTCTCTTTAAAATAATTTTTAAAAAAAGATAACATGCTAGCACATGTGTAGACAGTTTCAGACATAGTTTTACTGTGCATTGTATGGGGACTGGCTTGCTGTGGATATAGTGTATGTAATGGGCAAATAAACCTCAATTTTGCAATATCTATTCCCTGGATATTAAAGAGATCACCATTGCATGACAAAAATAGTACAATTAGCACATTTGTAAACTCTGCATCAAGTTTCATAGGAAAGCTTGTGCTCTGTAAATGAGTTTTGAATATGAATTTCTCAACCATCCAAATATTACATCTGCAGTACTTGTTCTCTAGGTTGAAGGCAGAGAGAAAGTAGTGAGGAAGAATTAGTTTAAGACCAAAATGATACCGTTTAGAAGATACCTACAATTATAACCATTGCTATATGCATAATTTTATCAGTACTATATGCATAGCAGACAAATTCTTCTAAGAAGAATGTAGTTCTAGATTCTTGGATGCATTTGATGTATTTAAAAGTATGAGACATAGAATAATGCTTTTCTTAAAAGTTTTTAAAGACTGATATAAAATAGCTGTGTTAGGAAACTGTTTTGTGGAAATAGAATCATTTAATAAACTTTATGAACAGCGTACTTTCTGTACTTATTCATTTGGTTGAGGAAGGAGGGAAAGAAGAAATTGCAAAAGGTGTTTCATTAGTATATGCTAGAAAATTTCAGCTTATCCACTGCCATTATGGTATATGAAATTTGTTTAACTTTGTAGCATATATATATATTTTGTGTGGACAAATGAGTCCTTATTTTGTGATATCTAGTCTCTTAATATTGAAGATGTATCACAAAAGTGTACATATTGTACATTTTAGCAGACTAACATTTTATACATTTTATTTTAAAACTCATAGAAAATCTGTGTTCTGAAAAGAACATTTGGAAGTCAAAATGTATCAAAGTGACACACATCCCTTCCACCACCTAGAGGACCTTGGTGGACTGGCAAGAGAGTGGGTGAGCCCTCTCTCTATCCACCGAGAGGAGCCTGGGTGGGCCAGTGAGACAGTGGGTGCAGCTCCCCACACTGCAAGAAAAGTGGGTGGGCCTGTAAGATCCCCCCCAGGGACACAATAAGGCTCCAACTGTGACACATACTATGGACAGGTGGATGTGGTGGCCTGGAAAAGTCTGAAACAGCAGTAACAATATGAACCAAGGATTGGTTCTCATCATTACACCTAGGCTAGTCAGCCTAGGAAGAATCCAGGACTCATCCAAATGACCCTGCAGGAGGAATTCAGATGACTGATCCCTCCCTCACACTGTGGGACCTGGCAACTGAGTGAATGCCAGTCATACAGTAGGACACAAACTACGACACATACAATGGAGATGCAAGACTAGTGCAATTGAAAAGACCAAAAAAGACCAAAACATGAACTAAGAGGTGAAAATGACAAGATGAAAAAGCAAAATGCAGTCTCAGACCTCCAGCCCATCTGGAACAAGTACAGGAGACATAGGCATTGAAGATACTGGAAGACATACACCTGAAATTTCTGAAAAGATAG
>RJWT010007632.1:0-27366 GCA_004365215.1 Cuniculus paca | reverse complement strand
ATAGGATAGATGGTGGGGTAATCAGGAAGTGAGTGTCATACGTAGTCATTGTAATTTTCATTAAGGCAGTGGAGGTTAATTGAAGCTGGAAACAAATTATGTATTTTACCCTGGTCTAGTGTCATCCAATGTATTTCATTTTAGTTTCTTCCTAGTAATAAAAACAATTGGCATGTTTACAACCCTTATTATATGACAGGTGCTATTCTTGATGTATTAGTACTTATGTCACTTAATCCTCTCAACTCTGTGTGGCGGTTACTGTTATTCCTGCTTTGATTGGGAAATCGAGACCAAGGCAGTATGAGGCAGAATTGAAGTTGCTGTATGCTTTTGATAAACATCCGAGTTGATTGATTGGCTTCCACAAAAGGGATTCACATAAATCATCATAGTGCCAAGCAGGAGGATGTTGGTACCCAAGGATGTTGGTACTATGTTAGATTTAGGTAACCAGAAACAACCTAGCAGATGAGCTGGTATGACTTACTGTCCTTGGACTTGCTGTCTTTGGAATTAAAGTCAGACTGCTGAGAGTTTGAAGGAAGAGACAAAGGCCAACAGGGGAGACTAAGCAATGAGAATGATACCTGGGAGGATTGAGAGCAGGAAACAATGAACGCGAAGCTATGGTATGGGGTCAGGAGTTTAGAATGGTGAGACAGTGTAAGAATAGTTTCATGCAGTGTGGAATGGGTTTTACTGTTGAAACAAAATACTGAGGTAGAAAGAAAATGCCAAAATAAAGCTGTGCGTGTAGGAGGGTGAACAAAATCTGTGGAGAAAGAACTTTGCTCTTCATGTCACATAGTCACCTCTTTTCTTACCCTTCACCCTTCTCAATTTTTCTAACATCACCAGCTACTCAATTTGATAATTACGTGGCAAATTTGGGGTGTGTTTTTTTCTGATGAACATAAACGTGCTATTGGAAAGGATATACACTCAGTTGGCATAATAACCTATACTTGATTAGTCTAGTAATTTGAAATTATTTGCCACTGTCATAAATCTTAAATTTTTGTAAGGGCTGTTTAGATTAATACAAATCTCTTTATTTCTCATCTCCTGTATGAGGTCCTATGCTAAAAGCCTTACAAAATTACACAAGGAAGTAGGTGCTGTTATTGTTTCCATTTTACAGATGAGTAAACAGGCATTGAGAGGTCAGGAAAGCTGCCTAAGGATAAGCAATGACAGAGTCAGGACTCTAATTCGAGTCTGTTTGATTCTGTAATTCATGCTCATAGCCTCTTCTGGAACTATCTTAGACTCTAAAAAAAGATACACTTAAGTCTTCTGTGAATCTTAAAGTATCACCTCTTTAGAGCTGAAGGTGACATACTGACCCTGAAACGCAGCAGGTGCTTCTGAGAGTGGTGTTTTCGCAGACTGGTGCTCAGGCTGCCAGGACATCCTGGGCTGTGGCTCTGTCAGCCTCATGCATCTCTGGAGACCCACCTGCACCTGCAAATGTCAGAGAACTGCTGTTTCTGTGGCCAAAGCAGTCTGTTAATCCAAAAGTTAGACCCAGCCAGGCTCATTTCTCAACGGGATAAGAACAGGCGAAGGAGGAAGGGCTGGGAGGACAGAGAACAGAGAAGGCAGATGTCAAAGTCATGGAAGAGGTGAAAGAAAGATCTGAGATTCGGTCTCACAGGCACCAGTCAGAGGAGCCCTCTCTGCCTCACCATGTCAGCCTCCGTGACCTAAGAAAATGCAAGTCAGCACTGTATAATTTCCATATTTGTAACTAATTTCCAGATTTTTATATTTGCATGTTTAACTTGAATAAAATAATTTAACTCTTTTGAATTCCTATTTCTCCCTTTTAAAGACTGAAGCAACTTCTCCAAGATATTTTTTCCATGAAGCTATTAATTGGGGTGAGAGCAAAATAAAAGGTCAGTGCCAATACCTGAGCTTTGTATTTCTTTTCTCCAAAGATCCCTTTGAGAGATACATTGAATCAGTGCTTTATTGCTTCCATATACTTCGTGTAGGAAACTGAGTTAGGGTAGTAATAATAGTAATAATTTCAGTTTGCTCCCTATAGGAATTCAAGCTATTTTTAGAAATATTCCAAGCTAAACATTTAGACAAAGCACAACCTTGGAAGATATGACTTGGTAACAGAAACCATTTTTTTTTTTTTTACTGAACTAATTGCTTGCTCCTTGATTCTTTGACATCCCTTTTTAAAAATACTAGTTTCTCATTTCCATTAAGCAAAATGCTGATGGTGGTTTAACATTTATTTTGAATGGTATCAAAAAAATAGAAATTCTTATGTTAAAAATAGCAGTGATCAGTTGGGGATTTAGGTCAGTGGCATAAGCATCTGCCTGGTAAGTGCGAGGTCATGAGTTCAATCCCTGGCATGCACACACACACACACACACACGAAAATAATAATAACAACAATAGTAACAGTGATCCTCACCAGTTTTGGTTTGATTTTTATTTTCCCCAAGAGAGTAAGTAGGAATGTAAATACAATTTTAAAGGAGATACATTTATTCATCTAAATATTTAGGCATTCATTCACTAGAAAAGTGTAAGATTGTGATGTAAGACATAATTTAAAAATATCCCTTCCTGAAAAACTACTTTTAAATTCAAGATATTTCACTTGTGTCTATGGCTTAAGTTAAAACAACTTATTTTTTTCTTTCACTTAGGATTTACCTAGAGATTTGTATATTTTTAAATGTAAGGAGGCATTAATGGATATTAGGAGGAAAAAGAATAATAGGATTTGTTCCTTCTTGTCTTTGGTAGAACTTTGGATAAATTATTGCACTTAGATAAATGTCTTCCACAAACTTGACATATTCCAGGCAATATTACTTCTTTAGTCATACTTTATGGTGACTCAAAAGATATTTTGTAGTTCTCCTGATGTGTTGCTTAAATCCTGCTTGCTTGAGTTTCTCCAGTTGCTTCTCGTCATTTCTTGAATAGAAGAAAAATTTTCATTGTGAGTCATTTGCATTTCTTAAAAGTCACTCAGGAGATGATGGCAAAATTCAGGTTAGATCGCATAGTTACTTGCTTCCTCTTTGTAATGCAATTCTTTGCGGCAATTTTTCTTTCCGTGAAAGCAAGAATATTTTTGGTGGCAGCCAGAGATGACTTGGCTTCTGCCTTGTCCATGGTAAGCATGGGGTTCCAAAGATTGCAACATTTGTAATTGAGCCTGAGGATTAAGATAAATCCAAATGAAATGTTTAATCATTCTCTTCAAGAGTGGGAGCTTCCTTTCAAGTTTCATGCTTTGCTTTATCCCTAAAGGACTCTATAAATACAGTGCTTGCTCCTGGAGAGGGAGCCCATCAGCTGTGCAGCTGCTGCCGAACTCTATCAGCGTAATCATCTGTGGCTTGTGTATTTCTGGATCCTGTCACTGGGGACAGAGATTCCTTACATGGAAACTTGACCTTTCAGTTACTCGAAGAAGGCTAACCTTTGCTCTCAGCATAGCTCGAGATGAAAAAACCTGTCCTTCTTGCTTCACAGCGCACATATTGAGATGAACTAGATGGAGATTTGCTGGGTTTAATTCTTCAGCTTCTCAAGTCAAGAGGCCCAGGGTTCTGTTTAAATTAATAGTGGTTACAGTTAGTCCAAGCTAGATCTTGACATACTATGTTTATAAGAAGTAATGCATGCCAGAAGATAACTTATTATTTTGCCCCACAGGTTCTTGTCCTTATGAATGTCTTAACGGAGCTTTCTGTTCTAAGACTGGTACATGTGACTGTCAAATATTTCAGGCTCTTGGGACAAGGTGCCAGATTGGTAAGTTTCAGAGATATTTGCAAGAGAATTATGGGACACTGAAGAAAGCATTAAGATATAATTTGCTACAATAGTTTTTATCCCTTGGAAGTTGAAACAATTGTATGTGTATTAACTACAGAGTTCACAATTCATTTAAAGTGATTTGAGGTAATTTAGAAACATTGCAGAAGAAAGTAGATATGCCCACTTTCTCTTCTCATTGATACCATTTATTTCTTCAGGTATTTTTCTGCTTTATATACTACTAGCCCAGTAGGACAAGGTTCTCACTCATTTTTTTTCTTTAGTTTGCAAATTATATTCTACTTGGAGGCATGTATTCTTCTTGACTTTGAATTAGTTAGATATCCTGTAGATTAAATAGAAATAGTACTGAGAATTCTTCAGGGAAGCAGATTTTTTTTTGCTTTTAAATATTTTTGTCTATAGTGTTTAAGATAGGGTCTTGTGTTACAATGATCAACAAATACTCATTTGTGTACTCAGTATCAATTGAGCATGTACTGGACACAGCCTTGGAGCTGAAGGATGCCTTGGGGAATAATATAAACATGTTCCTGCCTTCTCAAGGTTGCAGTCCAGAGGAGGGAACCAATGCACAACAGACACACAATAAATAAACTTGTGGTGTGTGATGTAAAAGAAAGTATAAGACGCCATGAAAATATGCCCTGGAAGTAATACGTACCATCAAGGAAGACTTTTGTCAAAAACAAATCACTGTGTCTTTCCCTGAAAAGGACAAAGTTGGCCAAACCAATAAATTTAAGTAAAAGTTACAAAAAGAAAAGACACCAAAGATTATCTCTTATCTTCATGCTTTCCATAGAGCTTATGAAAACATTTTACACAAATTGAGTGCTCATTAAATGTTATTGATTCTACGTTATGTTAAAGTGAAGGGTCCAGAAAATAAAAATCAAAGAGCAAGCTATCTACAAGGGTGGGCATGATGATATAGGAGATGAAGTTGTTTGATTTAAGATGAATCTTGCTTGAAATCTGGCCAGTTTGAGGTCACAATCTCCTAAATTCCAGTAATATTGAATGACTAATGCTCCTCAAATCCCATTCCCAGATATAGAAACATGACTTTTGTCATCAGTTATTTTTCTCTTTGTGTATCATAAGTACCGCTTTGAAAGAACTGGGGAGACTGAAACTCTTTAACACTTTCTGTTGTGATTGTTTGGATACTGGACAACATTTTTTCTGAGCCTCTTATTTGTTTTATCACCATCCCCTTCTTTTGCTTTGTCATTTTCCCTTGCGTTTCCTTTTTCCTAGAGTCTTTCTTGGAAGCAAAAACTAAGGAAGTCTCTATGATAAATCCTATCTTCACAACAACTGGAGATCCTGTTTTACTTCAAGGAGTTGGATAGTTTTGAGAATCCCGCTAATTTCTTGCTAGTTATTTCCTCCTGTGATACAGACCACCAAAGAAGAAATCATTTATGTCAATGAAACAGTATCTTATTGTGTCTGCATATTACTAGAAAGAGGTGTCATTTGTTTTGTTATAGTAAACATCATTTTATTTCTTTCCAGTCCCAAACATGGGCAATGGAAGAGATGGAATTTGCAAAACCTGGGGACAGTATCATTTTGAAACATTTGATGGCATATACTATTACTTCCCAGGAAACTGTTCTTATATTTTTGCAAAGGACTGTGGTGATTTGGAGCCTCGGTATACTGTGTGGGTAGGTGATCCTCAGATATAAGTAAATTAAATTTATTTTTCAGAAAACTGTATACTTAATGATTACTGGAAAAATGATGGAAAGTAGATAATAATCATAGAATAAGTACTTAGGACCTTTTTTTAAAAACAATAAAATGAAGCACATTTAAGGGTATTTTGTATAGTAATTCTATTGAGATGGAGCATAGTGCTGTGTGAAATGGAGTTTGAGTCCATGTTGGAGGATCTTAATAGGCAATACAGAAGTGACATCATAGATGTTATAATATCACTTCCAGTCCATGTCCCTGATCTTGATTTTATTTGATCATTTCGAGGGGGTGGGGGTGAGCTCAGGCATAAACCTTTTATTTCTTCTTGATATTTCTATTGAGATGTCAACCTATTTTGATTTTCTTAAAAAAAATAGCACCTATGACTGGGGGTATAGCTCAGTAATACAGTGCATATTTAACATATATAAAGCCTTGGGTTTGATCCTCAGTACAAATAAAATAAAGTAAAATAATAAAATAAAATAAAATAAAATAAAATAAAATAAAATAAAAGGCACCTTTAGCACAAACTAACATTTATGAAATAGAGAACATGGATTACACAATCTCTAGGTAAATTGATCCTATGTGACTGGGCCAAGAGAGTTAGATCTTAGTTGCAGCACTCCTGGTTCAAATGAATTCATAAGAGACATTATAAAGTGCAAGCTGTAGAGTGGCTCTACTCAAGTGAGAAAGCCAGAGAGCTCTTTTCCTGCTCAATGTGTTGCTTTGAACTTCTAATCACATTCAGGAGACTGCTCTACTGTCCTGCTTAAAAGCTAAAACTCGCTATGGCCATTATGTGTTTGAATGAACCTGCTTTTTAAAAAAAATTCTATTATTATTTTTTTAATTTCAACTTATATTTGGATTACCTAAGAGCGCCCCCTCTGTATGGCACAGAAAAGTAACGAGGTATATTGAAAGTTGTTATATGGAGCGCAGGGATAAGAAGTTAGAGGGTTTTTTAGATAGGGAAGCAGATGGCTTCTCTTCAGTGTTGACGGGGCACCTGCTCTGTTTTTCATTGTCGTTTGCATCTCTACTTTCTCACTAGTACTGTCACTTGTGCTCCTTTGACTCTCTTGACATGATCTTGTCCAGAATCTTACTCTTTTGAGGACTAAAGTGTCACTTAGATAATCCATCCTTTGATAGTAACACAGTGCTGAATTATGCCTCCAGAGTTAATAGCTATTGTTTTAGTTGTCTTGTTTTTATTGATGAATTTTACTTTCAAATCAATAAATCTATTTACCTTAAATGTTTTCAAAAGTGGTTAGATTTTTTTGTAGAAAGTCTGGAAATTCAGTCTTAAAAATAATGTTATCAGTCAAGAGTTACCATTGCTAATGTCTTCATAGATGTCCTGCCAGAATTTTTTCCTCCGGATCTCATGCATATTTGTAAGACTGAAATTATACTATGTGTAATTTTCTTTCCCACATTTTCAGTTAATATTATATCAAGAAGTTAAATATTCTTCGCAAACATGAATTTTATTAGCTTTATTAGTTCCAATTCATGAATACTCAAATAATTTAATGATATTCTATTTTGGAAATTTAGACTTTAAAAAAAATCTGCATTTTACTCTTTAATTTAGGAAACAGGGAGATAAACCTTTTGCAAATGTGAAGGGGGCCAAGAGATGGAATGGGGGGTGTAGGTAAGGGAAAGAGATCTAAAAAGAATGAAGGTGCGTTATGTACATGGACCAACTTTCCACAATAAATGTAATCATTATGTACAAGGTATGTACAGCAAAAATAGCCCTGTCTTTCCTCTTCCCCAGCTGCTCTAGTTCCCAAGTGACTATTATCCCAACATTTTAAACTACTTCCTGCAGATTTTATCTTACATAAAAATATTCTTTCATTTCTTTATTTTTGAAAATTAGAACCTATTTATTAACTTCCTGAGAACGAAAAATGATGAATCATCTTAATTACAACGTACTTCATGGTTAGTTACACACACACTCACACACATTCATACATACACAAATGTGTGCATACACTCAGACACATAGCCCATCTCTCTTCCCCTTCCCCATCACTATTCTTGGTTAAATTGACAGATGGGTTTTACATTATTGTCACTACATAAATATTTTTTACAGTTAACCCTAATAGATAATGTGATTGTATTTCTCTTGTACATTTTCCTAGGGTAAACAATTTTATCCCCCTTTCTTTGGTTTTTCTTTGCTCCAGATGTTACCACAGGTACCCATTTCCTCTTTATCTATTTGTTGCCTGGATTACAAGTTGCTTTCTAGAAAGGGATGACACTTTCACAGAAAATCTTCCCTGAAAGAGACAATTCTGAAACTTCGATTATAATCTGGAATACAATTTTTAAAAAATTTATCAGTGCATGTCTGTACTGTATGCATTTTATAATCATTTTGGGTAATGGATACATGTGCTTAATACAGATTGTTTCTTTTTTAAAAGATTCCCTTCCCTCTCCTCTTCTTCCATCCTCCTACTTTCAGAATTTTGAAATTCAATTCACTTTTATGAGCATTTCACATACAACCTTTTTGTCTCTTCTCTTCAGAATTTAGAAATAGTTAGATTATTTTTTAATCTGCAGAGTTCTGAGCGTTCATGATTATGTGATGGATTTCTTTAATGAGTCCCTCTTAAACTTCATAATTTCTGCAGTTTTGGAACAATATTGTTTTCCTAATTTCCTCTTTTTCAGATATTCTATTGCTTATATTTTAGAACTCCTGAACTCAGTGATTCCTTAATTCTGTTGTTGATTCTTGCTTTTGTTGTTCTACGCTTGGGATATTTCTTCCAACTTTTAGATATTTATCTGCCAACCTTTCTATTTTGGTTATAAATTTATCCTGTCACTGCTCTTGATATCCAATTATTTACTTTTACTCCTTGAATTACATTTTAGTCTTATTTCATGGATGGCACATACTCACTTTTCTCTTTACGATATTAGTTAAGACTTTTAGAAGTTTCTTTCTCAACTGTTTTTGATTATTCATTTTGATCTATTGTTTGATTTTGATTTTTGACTTTTTCTATTTGTTTATTTGGTATCCCTTTTATGTTGCAGACTTTTATGAAGTGATTAACGATTTATGACTATCTGTTCACACTTGAGAACTGGATTCTCAAGGCTGACTGAAACTCTTAATATGTTGGAGAGTCTTGCTTGGATAATGTGAGGCTGAGCAGGGATCTTTCAGTTTCATTAGGTAAAAGCCCAGACATTAGTGTGTCTTTGGTTTTTCATTTGTTTTTTCCAAAGATGAATCCTCCAACATTTGGCCTGGAGTCAAATTCTAGATACCTGGATATTGAGAACATTTTTTTTGTTATACTCCCTTTTCAAGCTTATTCGTTTTCCTCTAGAATAAGCTTCTGGATTTCCCATTTGGCATGTTATCACACTCAATCTCAGAATCCCCCCACCTCAGCAAGTGGTTGCTCAATCTAAATTTGCTCCCCAAGCCGTGACTCATACAATTTTCCTTCCCCTGCACATTTTTCTTAGCAACGTATATCAGAGAATATATCTCAGCTATATTTAGTTATATTTTAAGCTGTCTTCCTGTAATGGAATATATGTTTCATGGACAAAAATATTTTCATCTGTTTTGTTAACTGCCTTATCTCTACTATCTAGAACAATGCCCAGAACATAATAGTTGGTCAACAAAATTTATTGATTAAATATTAAATTTACATGTGAAGTTGCTACGATCTTTAAAATCTGTCTTACTATTGGTGATTTTTCTCACTGGTTTTGTGTTTGAAAGTTCAAGGGCCGGTGTTGAAGCTTAGTGGTAGTGCACTTGCCTCGTACGTGCAAGGCCTTAGGTTCACTCCCCATCACCAGACACACACACACACACACACACACACACACACACACGAAAGGAAAAGAAGAAAATTCACTTTAATTTGTAGATATCTGTCTTTTGTAGGTATCTATTTTCCAATTATTTTGGTTTCATTTTTATACTTTACTATTTTGGACCTTCTGATACTAATTCTAATAGGAGAATCTAACATTCATTTTTTTCTCTTTTCTTCTACACTAATTATCTTTCTTTCTTTCTTTTTCTTTTTACTAGCAAAGCAAATTTCTCATCACTATTTCCTAAAGTGCCTGGAAATAAAAGCAAATAAAATCAATTTTATTTTTAGTGGTGTCACGATCATTTTAAATGTTGCTTAGTACAGTGTGCTCTTGCTCTGCAGCTCTGTCTTGTGATTCTGTAACAGGTAAAAACTATGAACATAAATATTACAAATGTGTTTCTTTGTAATGTTCTACAATTTTCCTATCAAAATAAATTTTTTTCCAGTATACATCCTGTAGCTTCAGAATAGTAATGTCTAACATGTAGAGATTCAGATCAGTTTAAAAATATGCTGAGTTAATTTGCACTTAAAGTGATTCTATCAATGTCAGAGGTAAATATTTCTTTTCTTTCAAAAATCCTACGTGTGGTCATAACTTTCTTCATAGTGTCATGAGACTAAGTATGCTATAGAATTGTAAATATACATTGCAATTTTAGGAACCCAAATGGGTATTAGATATCTGTGCTTGGCTTTGCTTCCTATGCTATCTTTTGTTTTGTCTCCCTCAAAGGTTCATAATAGCCCTAAATGCTTTGGTTCAGTGTATTCTTGTTATCGGGCAATCAGCTTATTCTTTTCAAACCAAGAGCAAATTCGAATTTATGGTCATGAAATTATAAAGGATGGAATCAGGTAAGATATGCTGAATAATGTAATAAAAATAACATCATGAATTAGGACAACTTTCAAGTGTCTCAGACTGAAAGTGAATCATGGAGAATAGGAAAGGTTTCTTCTTTAACAGTAGTCTGAAAGTTGTATCGCCCAGATATCAAAATTTGAGTAGGTTCTGAGGCCAAACGAGTGGTCAGGAATCTAACCAGTTTAAACTTTCTAGTAATTGTGCAGGATACAAATGTGTTTGTCAAGGTAAAAATATGCTATCATTTTTTCCCTCAGAAATTCAAGACACATCTTATCGTTCAATTCTGATGATTTTTTTCATCTTTCTTAAATATTTTTATTTTCTTTAAAGCAAGATCTTACAAAATCTACTTAAGTTTGGAAAGGATTCTAGGAGTCATTTCCAAGTTTGTGTTAATGAGGTTTGAATGCCCCTTGAGATTTTCCACTGGAGTTCTGACAGAGACTCAGAGCCAATATATATCTGGCCTTGTTGAACAGATCAGAGAGGAGCTGATTCTGGCTTCTTATTTGCCAAGAAGAAAACCTGAGAGTTTTGGGGAAAGGAGATGTTTATATATTTGTTAGAAGATTTTATGCATTTTAAACTAGAAATACTGTGTAAAAATCTACCTTGCAGTGTAAGTAATTATAGAGACACCCAATTTTAAACATTTCCTAGCTGAGTTATGCCAGAAACAGTAAATTATGGGATGGAACAATTTTATCCGTCATTCAGAATTCACTTTCAAGCCTTAGGACCATGGGGATTCTTTCCAATCATGGTGCTTTTTCTCAGTTCAGATTCCTCAAAAGGTAACAAGTAGTAGCAAAAATGGCTTTGGACCAAACACAGGGTGAGCTTTGCTACAATCTGGCACCAGGAGAAACTCCTCTACCTCTCTGGGCTTTTTTTTTTTTTCTTTAAATCATTTTCTTATAAAAAAAAAAAGCTTAGCAATTGAATTGAAGATAATGTAGCTAAGCCTGCATTTTCTGTACGTGATTTAATTAGTTTAAGATTCTCTATGTGGGATTTTTGGTAACACAACGGGCCCTCAAAAACTATGCTATTTTGTAAAACAGAGAGACCGTGCAGATAGATTTTCAAGAATATTAACTGTGTTAAATGGAAGACATAGTATTTAGTTTTAGTAAAAAGAAAGCATTTCTATGTGAATTTCTAGTTGTATGACAGGAAAAGGGTGATTTTTCCTATTATTCAGTAATGCTGTTTGTACTAATGCTGTTTCTGGCCTGGGGCCTAACTTGCAGCAAGTGCTAGGGAAATAGTTGCCAAAATGAACTCAAATGTGTGTGACTCTGCAGAGTAAGCCTTCCGTTTCTAGATTTCAGTTCTCTCAACTGAGAAATAAGGAGTTAGGCCCAAATGAGCTCCTGAATACTTTTTGTTATTAATCTAAGTATTCATTTTAGTTTGTTTCCTATTATAAAATAAATTCAGAACTCACTTCATTTTGCAAGGAGTTTGTCTTAAATTTATTCATCTAGCTCTATTATCCTCAGTCTCTGTTAGTATTCTTTTATGTCATCAACTTCAAAGTAATTGGTCCTCAAAAATTGTGTATTTAATTAAACTTACTGTAAAAGACCAAATGATTTAGTGATAAAAACAAACAAAAAATTACCCTCAATTAAACTGTACTTCCATCAATTTACATCTAAATACTACAAAATATGTTTATAGAACAGATTCATTGTTTTTTTTTTTTAGACAAGGTCTTGCTATGTAGGCCAGGCTGGCCTTCAACTTGAGGAGATCCTCTTGCCTCAAATGCTGGGATCCCCGAGTACTTGGACCCCATAGTGTTGGGATTACAGCCATGCGCCACAACACCTGGCAAGATTCATTCTTTTATAATATAGTTTTTTATTTAAGAGCAGAATATATTTATTGGGAGGAAGAAAGCTTCTGTCTTGGAGAGAGACAGAAGGGGTCCCAAGTGGGCTGCCTATAGTATAGTTTTTATAAGCTTACAAACTCAAAGCAGGTAACATTTCTTCAATGTTAGTTCTTCCTGACTTAGTATGAATTCCGCATATTTGTAATTTAAAGGAGAATACATTAAACTAAGTAATCTTTTTATTTATTCTGCAATTGAAAATTTTCCTTATTTTCCTATGTTTATAACTAATTTTATGGAAATATTTCTCTGCGAAAAGTTTTTGTGAGCTAGGAATACAGCTCAGAGGTAAAATAAGTGCTTGGTAAGGCATCTGCATTCAACCTCCAGTACTGCAAAAACAAAAGACAGAACAAAGTAAAACACAACTATGTAAATGGTTAGAAACATTTTATATTGTTTGCTTCTTTAAGGATCATCATTTTTGAGTGCTGTTATGTTTAATTTTATAGTTTTCATTACATGTGGCCATATTCTCTCTGGAAAACAAATCACCAATTTGAAATTTTTGAGAGAAATGTATAAATATACCTAAAAACCACCTACCTTACTCACATTAAGGTTTATAATATTAGTTTGATGTGACTGTTTTAAAGAAGATGAGTAGTTTTCCATTTTCTTTATTATTAGCACCTGCTCTTTTCTGAGCTACTCATGCATATGAGGAGAACTGTACTATTTCATATGTCTTATAGGTGACTTTGCTTTTAAAATGTCCTATTGTTTAATTTTAATTCTCCTATGTCTCTCATTTTCTTTGTACGTTCACATGCTTGTGATAAATGGAAAAATTAGACATTGGATCAGGAAAAATTAGAATGTAAATATTCTGTTGAGCTCTTGTTTAAATATGCCAAATTGTATCCAATTTAAAGAGCATGAATATAATCTCTATATGAAAAAAGAATATTACATCCCTGAAAATATTCTTACAACATTAAAATGTAAGTTGTAATTAATCATCCCAGACATTTTTCTTTTCGAAAACAATTACTTATGCCTAGGTGACATTTTGAAGAGAGAAGCCCCTATTTTCTTGTAAACACATTGAAAATAAAATTGAAATCAGAATGCTAGTATGTGTATATTGATTGTTTATTTCTACTTCAAAATTGCTGAGCAGAATTTTTAAGTGATCTATAATTTTCTAAGTAAAATTTATATTTTTTAAGTAAAATATTTAAGCTTTCATTATTCTAAATAGGCAAGGTTGTTTCTCAGATATTAAAAATTACTGATAATTAGCAGGTCTGTATTTTTGGTTGTCTGAAAGAAACATCCAGTCATAAATACAAACTCCAAGTTAGTATGGGGGAAAATGGCATTTTTACTGTCTTTTAATTTCAACATTAATGTTTTTCAAGAATGTTTAGATTTCTTATAGGATGATTGCTTTGGAAATCTCCAGGCAAAATGTGTTCAATAAGTTCAAGCAATAATTCTCTTTTAATTATAATCCGAGTCACTTTAAGAAGAAAGTACATCATTTTAATTGACCTTCATCATAATTCTTAGGTGGCTTTTGTTCTTTTTTCAAGTTTATCATTGCCCCAGACAATTGGACAGGTTTTCATTGAGAAACTAGCTGACTACATTCTGGTGAAAACAACTTTTGGCTTTTCATTGGCTTGGGATGGAATATCAGGAATTTATCTCAAATTATCTGAGGAACATAAAGGGAAATCATGTGGCCTGTGTGGCAACTACAATGACATTCAATCTGATGATTTCATAATTCAGCAAGGTAAGTGCAGCAGAAGAAATGGGGAATATTTTCTAAAGCATTCTTCCTTACAGAAAATTCCTGGCTATCACTTGCCAGCCTTCTTGATTTTAATGGACAGTTCAGTAGCAAAATATTTTGAGGGTCTTGTTAAAAAACCATTAGCCAATTTACATTTGCTAAATCAAGACACAGCATGTATTCACATAGAAAATATCATGTAGGCATTTACTTTGTGTCAGGAACTTGGGCTGGTTTTATATCGACTGATCTAGGAGCTTGGGATCGTTAGTAAGCAAAACAAACACCCCTCTGTGCTTGGAGTTTATGTTCTAATGATTCAAATTCTTGCAGATCAAACATGTTTACTTTAGAAAAAAAGTATTTTGCATGCAGTCTTGATAGGAACAAATTAAATAACTGACAGCCAATAGTTTTGTAAATATAATAAAATGTAAACAGGCTATAAAAGTAGAATAGAACTTGGAAAGGTTTTATAAACTGCCTATTAAAACTGTGAAATCTATTAAATCTAAGTCATGAAACCTACTTCTGTGTTATTAGAAATAGAGTCTGCTTCAATTCAAGTATCAGTGTACAATGGTAAAAGAATAAGAGAATCACAAACCATAATCATGATTTAGGTCCAGATATAGAGGTGCAGTAAAATGAAATGTCCTTAGTACCAACAGGCCTGCCTTTGGACCTTGTTTCAGCTCCTACAAATTCTATAATTCGATCATTTACTCTTTCTGATGTTTGTTTTCTTCAACTCTAAAACAGAGATGTATTAATTCTGAACTCACAGGATAGTCTGTAATAATAATAAAATGCCTTGCTACTAGTTATAATAATAGTTAATATGAACATGGAGTTTTATTATTTTCAACTCTCCCAACATTCTGTAAGGCAAGTACTATTAATTTTAAGGACACGAGGTCATAAGTCTAAGGTAACATAGCTTATAAACGATCCTGTTAGGCTGGATTACAGGTCCAACCAACTCTCAGTCCTGTGCTTAGATATATATGTGGGTAATTGCTATAGATAGAATAATTTGAAATTGTGTTTTATTTTTTCATAGTCATAGAAGAGTTCTTTTTAATATTCTCTTTATTAATATCTACTTGTATTACATTACAATAAAAAGATTAAAATAAAATAAAATTTAAGAAAAATAAAGTATAAATTTTCTAAGTAAAACTTTTTATTTTATATCACAAAATTAATGGAGATTAATTGTCCCTATGTTGTGTTTTAAGGAACAGTAAAAGGACCACTTGGAGTGTGGCCTCTGGAATTAGACTGTGGTATTCAAATTCTGCTTTGCCATTTATTAAATTTCCTAACTTTAATGATATAATAATAATATATGTGTCACAGAGTTGTAAGGATTAAATGAGGCAACCAATGTAAAATACTCAGAGTGCCTGGCACATAGGTAATACTGAATACATTTTATTTAATTTATAATCATCTCCAAGTATGCTATAATAAGACTGTAATAGAGCTGAAATGAAAATGATTCAAAATGCCTCACATAGCTTTAAGAAACCCTTATTAAAATGCATATATTTTTCCCGAGATGGATAATGAATCATCAAGATTAGTTTACTAGGAGCTACATTAGAGAGCGGGACTCCAAGGAGACGATTTCCTCATACATAAAATGGAGATAATAATAATGACCCTGAGTGCTTCCCGGCCTGTGAATATCTAATGAGAAAATGTAAATGAAAGTGCTCAAAAGTGTGTGAGCGCAATACAGATGCAAGGTATTAAGACCATCATGAAATGGTATTTTGCATCTGTTTAGGTATTTGAAATGAAAGAATTCATAAATTTTGAATCTTAAGTCTGTTAGGACACAAAGTTTTGGACTTAGAACAAATCGGATCATCATTATTGCTATATTTCTTCTATATCAAAGCTTCGTGACAGAAGATACTCCGTTCAGTTCTTCGTGCCAGGAAAGATTGCTTTGGGCCCCCTCCCCCAGGACATTCAGGGTATGTGTGTGGAGACCAGGATAGAAAACAGCATCTGCTCTTCTCACAGGCAGGGAGGCTGAGCTTAAGAATCTGAAGGAAGGGTCAGAAAGACGCCAATAACCTGGGATACAGACAATTGTCCACCTTGAGATAATGGAGGTAACAGGCGGAGGGGTGTTGATAGAAGCAGAGAGGGTTGGCAGGAGGCAATTAAACTGAATGAGGGCTACTGAACTGGCAGAGGCAGGGAGGACTCTTGAAAGTATGTGGGAGGGGAGATTTAAAATTAAAAAAAAATCTCTCTAAAATTTGTAGACATGTGGCAAGAAATTGCCCTCCTAGCCCTCCCATACTGTAAAAGTTCTTTTTTTCTTTTGCATTTTTACAACATGAAAGCCTACAGGTGAGCTGTACTATCTTTAGCTTTAAAATGTCTACTATGTTTTAAACTCAACCTGTACCAATTAGATCACTCTTTAGAGAGAGTTGGATAGTTGGAGTGCCGTAGAATATATAACTTCTTAACAGTGATTAAAACTATTTCTTTCTGTGTTCCTACTTATTTTTCAGGGATAACTTCACAAAGAAATGACTTTTTAAAACTTCTGTGTACCTTGAAAGATTTGAATTTGTTGTCTAGTTTAGAATTCTGTTTTCATATTTCACGTCTATGCCTCACTACGTAACAACATGGAAGTCTTGATTTATCCTCTTTTTCCCTCAGGATAATAATTAATCGTGCTTCTGCTTCACTATCAAAAGTGTCCCAAAGTGAACTCTAAATTATCCTATGGAGAGCATAGTTCACATGAAGTGCTGTAATTTTAATGTAGTACCCTCCCAGACCACCAGCAGACATGAACTGAAAGTCTCATGATGAGCAGCTTTTGTGACTTTTTTTTAATGCAATGTTGTAAAAAAAATAACTAACTGTGCTGTTCCAAAGTTGAAATTAGAGTGAACTCTAAGGAACTTCCCAGGTTTTTAGTACCATTAAGTTATGCATAAATATCAAAACAGTGGGCCATTAGGAAATATTTTGTTTGTTAGCCTTTAAAAAATGATGTTTTGAAATAAAATGTGACTATAAATTTAAAGTGAACATCATTTGCCCCATTTTTAAATAAGCGTATCAGAGCATGCCCATGCTATGTGCAGTTGTATAACATTCCCAACAGCACCAGAGATAATGAAGTAGACCTGACAAATTTGAACGGCTCCGGGATGCCAATTTAATAAACCTTGCGTTCTCCCTTATATTTTTTCATTTCCCTATCTAACAAATATATTTTAAGCACCTGCTATGTGCCAGATACTAAAGGAGGGATGAACAGCTGAGGCAATGTCTCATGCAGCACATATACAAAAGGTAAAATGAATAAAGAGACAGAATAAAATATAATTTTATAATCAATAGCAACCATGAAAAAAAGTGGGAAAAAGAGATTAAAGAAAGAGCAAGCCATGTTTGGCATTAGTCTACATCATGTACTAGAAAAAGCCAAGCAAAAAGAGACCTAGAGGAAGTAGGGGAAGAAATGGAAGGAAGATCTGAAGTGAGTGTGGTTTCAAAGGAGCAGGAATGGGAACAAACGTCCTGTGGTGGGTAGAAGGTTGGATATTTGAAGAGCATAGTAAAGCCAGAGTGATTGGAGATAGTCGAGGGAATATCAGAGTGGAATGTATAGGAGGTGTGGAGTAGGTCGGGAAGTAGGAGATAGTACAAGTGCCAAGTCATGCAGTCTTCCAGGGAGCAAAGCATTCTGATAGGGAAAGAATTTAAATAATCTCTCAACATCTGGAAGTAGCATTCAGAAATGATCTACCTCTCTTAATGATGGTTAGGAAGAGTGATGCAGCCTTTTTTGAGATTTTGTTCAGTGGTGTAAGATTGTCCACTGTGGCAGACCTATAACTATAGCTCACTGGATGGTAGAAAGAGCCCAAAGCTCAATTCTGAAGTCTGCCTTCGATGGAGTTTTGAGATGGCGTTTAGTTTGGTTCTGCTAAGTGCCTGAAATTTGAGACTCACTTTGTCTGAATGTAGGGCAGGATTAGTTTCCATGTCAGGCCCTGAACTTGCTCACGGGTCAGATGACAAAACAACTTACATTTGATTTGGAGCTGTGAGTCCTGAGTAGTTCACAGTAAAATATCTGTTGGCTTGCATAGGAACTCCTAAATTTTGCCCCTAAATATGCTGGGATTGGTCAACATTCTTAATACTGGGCTCTTTCCTGGGCATATTTTGAACCAATGTCCATCATTTTGAATGAAATTGATTCACTTCTTAGTCTTCTTTTCTTAAGGTGTCTTTTCCAGTCTTTCATTGTGTATGACTGTTTCTTGAAATGTCCTGAAGAACTCAAATATATTTCTCATTGTTGTGGACCTTCAAAATGGAAGTACAGCTTTACTAAGGTTCTGACTAATGTCAAATGGACCGAGACCTGTCTGAAAAATTTCACAGTAAACTTTTATTTATGTTTCTTAGTTTTGTGTGCATCTTCCTCCTCTGTAGACACACGGAGCAATTTGCTTTTTCTCTCCAATGGTAGTTTTACTTGGTACTTTGTTTAATTTGTTTTTAATATGGTAATGTTACAGTTTGATATCACATAGGTAATTATAAAGTTATTGAGTTTAACTTTTTGACCTGGAAGTTAATGTGGAAGAACAGTGTCTATATTTCTGGGAAATGATAAATAACAACTCTCTGTGTGTGTTTTTGTGAAACAGAGGACTACACAGAAGACATTGCTATGTTTGCAAATAGTTGGTCAGTGCAAACTCCTGACGATTCCAAATGTGTACCGACACCCTCAGATTTTCCAAATCCCTGCTCCAGTGGAATGCCAGCATTTGAGGTAAATTTGATACAAAAAATTGTGTCATATGAGACATGAAATGCACAGACATTATTTGTGTATTTAGCAGTACAGATTGTAAGTGGAGACACAACATAAGTAAAATACTAAATTTATGAAATGCAATTGCAATAGGGGTTAACTTTAAAGTTATTTTAAAAATACTGAATGTGATGATCTTTATAAATGCAGGATTCATTGTGAAAATCTGTAGTTAGAGAACCATTTGTTACAATTTAAAAGTATAAATTATCTTCTCTTTTTTGGTAAGAAGAAATTCTCTCGGAGTATTAAAAACTGAGACCACATAGATACTATTAAATATGTTTTGGTGACTGGCTTCTGTTTGTGCACAGGCAATCTTCTTCAAGTGTCAGATACTACTGCAGTTTCCTTTTCTGAGCTGCCATGAATATATTGATCCATATTTATATATTGCCAGCTGTGTTAATGATCTTTGCAAGTAAGTGAAATAATTAGTAATTACAATATTTTCTTTATGCAAAAAGAGGAGAGAGTTATATTTCTGTAACTTAGACATTTGAGCAATTTGCAAAATGTAACAGGAAATGCAAAACTGAAACTGTACTAACAGGTATTATGATTTAAATTATTGTATGATTTAAATGTTTTACATAGCAACATGAACAGAACACAGGGATCTTAAACATTTTGTGCTTCTGATCTCTTTTGGGAATTTAGAGCATATATGTATATGCCTATATATAAAATGTATACAGTATGTTCTTTATCAAAATGTTTGAAATGCATAGAAAAATCCATATAGGAGTATAAAGAATGCTACTTGTAATGAAATAAATCAATTTCTGATATAGAAGTGTGCTTTTTAATATATGAGGCATGATAAAAATATACAATGAATGTTTAAATAAAAAATGATTACAGTAAAGGGCATATTGCCATTAGTCTCCCTCAAAATACTCTATCTCATTATCGCATCATTTTTTGCCACTTCTGAACAGTTCTGGAAATCCTCTTTGGTGTCTTTCTGAGGTGTGACCAGAAGTACGATCAATGCTGCTGCTGTGTGGCATCCCACAGAAAGACAGACTTGTGAAAGCATTGTGGAGTGTCCTCGTTCACCTTATTCACAGGATGTGGCACTGTGCAAGTTCTAGCTCTTCCCCAAAGTCACAATGACCATGAAAAGTAAATGTTTTGGGTCAATTCAGGACACTTAGCCACAAGAGCACAACTAAAGCCCCTCAGGATTTCCAGAACTGCTTCAGAAAGCGGCAAGGACAATGGAATAAGTGTAGTCAAAGCAAGGAAGAGTGTATTCAGGAGGGGACTTAACAAAAATGTGTCTTTAATGCAGTACTTTTTTTTTGAAATTTAAGTATTCACTGTGGTTTTTTATCACACTGTGAATTTCAGATCTAATAGTTAATGCAGCTTACATACTGATGGATATAAATGTTATTTTGTCACGTAAGCAGCAATTGTAATGGGAAAAGATGAGCTATGAGACACGTTGGTGGCAAAGTCGCAGCCATTGTTAAGAACATTTGATGTCTTGATTACATGTATAATTGATGAAAATGCTCTTTAGTTGAAGATAAGTGTAATATTTTTCCTGTCCAGCTCACAAATCCTTCATTGTATCCCATGCTGAGAATGCCTGAAATAGCCTAGGCAACAGATTCCTCATACTCTGTGTATTACTGTAGAATTTATGGTAAATTACTCACTGTGGAAGTGAAGTCTTTTTTAAGTTTTTTTAATTGACCAAGTGTATATGATAGGCCACCTTGAAGGTTCAAGAATACCTCATGGAATTTTAGTATGCCTCTATATTTTTTTTTAAATTTCAGGAAGCATAAATGATACAGCAGAACTTTTTTGAAAAAGACCAGACTAGTTTTTTCTGGGTAAAGCAACTTAAAAATGGAATCTTGGGTAACTTATTCAGATGTTTAAGTTTATAAAAGGTTTTAAAAAAAAAGGCTTAGATAGTATGAAATTGTGCTATCCATAACTACTATTTTTAAATTAAGATTACCGCAAAAGCAATGAATATAATAATATATTCCAAATATTAAATGCAATTATTTGTGATATCTGTCAAGTTTAAGTATAGTACCATTAGGCCTTGATTTGTTTATAATTTCTGAATTGCAGGGATTCCTGAACTTATGCATTATTTGAAATAATGTTCTCTCTTCCTGAAACAGTGGTTAGTGACCTTACTATATATTTTTAAAATTTTTACTTTCTATTTGGTTTCATTTTTTAATTTATATTTTCTTTATTGTTTTACTCAGTCTCTTTTTTGAGATCCCCATATATAGATTCTTATTTTGTCACATACATAAAATTAAAAATTGTTATTTTTCCCAAATGACTCATTCTTCAACCATTACCCTTCAGTGTTCTCAACTGCCTTATATGCATCTTTAGCACCCATTTCTCATTTAGGCTGAGAAGTAGCATTTGGCAGGTCCAGGAACACCATTACTTATCAGTTTAAGATTGTTTGGCTACCTCAGTGGCCACATTGTTTGTGAACTGAATGTTTATTTTTCTCTCATGTAAAAGGTCCAGCTGGTACTTTGTCCTGTGCCCTTGCGTTGAAAAGGAGAAAGGCTATAGAGAGCTGGCATTTACTTCTATTTATAACCCTTGGCCTGGAGCTTGAAAATATGGTCACACTGAGATGCAGAGGAGACTCCCATGGTGGTCTTCGGGTAGACAGCGAAATACACAGTGAAAACTTAAGGTCTAATAGTGGGAAAAAGGAAGTGCTAGAGACAAAAAGCAGTGTCTACCATATCTACTTCATATGACATTTCATCACTGAAAAGTTAACTTTTTTTTTTTTTTAATTCTGGCTTCTTTAGGTGTTAGCCTTTAAAACTGCTTTCTCAAAGGCAAACACAGAAGCAGGATAGAGAAACACCTTGTACTGGTTTAAATTAGCTGGTACCTTAATGGTTGTGTTTTAGATACAGAGGTTGGATTTAGGGGCAGAAAAGGCATGTGATATTTGAAGAAGGGCATCATAATTGAGTGCATGGGCATTGAAAAAATAGAAGCCAGAAGCTTTCAGAGTTAGCTTTTCACCTCCTTCGATATTTCTTTCACATCTAGACCTACTTACAGTCTGTCTTCCATTAAGTAGGAAATGAATGATTTCTTCATTTCATATATCACAACAGTTCTGTACCATGAGAGAAGTGTGAATTGACTGGACACAGATTAATTTCCTGTTTGGATTATGACAGTGTATTGAATTTGATCCAGCACTTATCTTTTGAGGATCTATTCTGAGATGAGCATTTTGCCACACTTGGAGAAACAGAAATAATTTAGACATAGTCTTTGTCTTCGTAACTCATATTCTACTGGGGCAGAGAGTCAGGTCTCCAGCGATAATACAGTGCTTTAAACTCAAAGTGCTATGGAAGTGGAGAATACCAGCTTATCAGAGACAGCCTGTGAGGCTCAAGAGAGATGAGATTTGAGTTGGAACTTGAAAGAAAATACAGTATAAAGCCAATCCTTGAAATTTATGTTTTTGCTTTCAAGACTGTCAAACTTAGCAACAAAGAAATAATTTTAATTTTGACACATTAAAGTTAATTGAAATAGAAGCAAGTGTTATTTAATGCTATTTTCCTTATTAAAGATGACATCCAGAATAGGAAAATAATCTCATTTTCCCTAGATAAATTGAGTAGCAGTTTCTTTCCCGTCAAATTGTCCTTAGTTTTCGTGAGATGCCACATGTTAATGTGCCTAGCATAGCTCCTAGAGTAACACAGACACTTAATAAAAGGAAGGTGTTTTAATATTAGTTGCACTGAGTTGAGAAGCCAATGATTGCTTATTTTTCTAACTTTCATTACCACCATTAATTGTAGGAAACATACACATGTTTTAAACTAAGTCATGAACTTAATGTCTCTCCAAGAACTCAACAGTTTTTCATTTATACTGTTTTTCATAAACTTTTTGTTTGCAATTTTAGAATTTTGAGCTTCTGAAGTTTATCTACTCACATTCTTTTTTTCCTTCTAAAGCTCAGTTAATTGAATTAGATAAGCTGCATGGTTCCAATTCCAGTCACAAAGGGTCACAGCAATTTGAGATGGTGACTTTTATAATAGAGACACTGAAAATGTTAAGTTTCACAAAATGGAGCATACGTAAGCTCATTATCTTTAAAGATACTTACCTGTTCAATTTTGAGTTTGAGTTGATTTGAAAAACAATCCCATTACCTTGTTATAAACCTGTTTATTTTAACGGAGCTCTAGGAATTGGAAGATTCCAGAAGAAACTATTGTTTGGGGAGCTCCCAAAGTGATTACAATAAAATTAGAGATTTACTCTTGGCAATGCTATAAAGTTATAGAGATTTAGCAAAAGAATTCAGAATCTTCTTTTAAATCTTCAGTGAAATGCTGTTTAATCTTTCAAAGGCACTTTGGAATCTTTTTGGAAAGAAAGATGAGAAACCATCAAAATGCTTTTGAGTGCTATGGGCTACTGGCAGTGATTTTATTTTAGTCTGTGGATAAGCCAGATCATGGTGTTTGGAAATAATTTGTATACTGGATATTTTTGTTGGGATAGAATTTTATCCATTTGCATTTTATCTGAATTCAATGATTATTCAATTCTAATAAATTCTAAAAGTTCTGCTTTGTGTAAGAGCAAAAATATGTCTACAAAGATCTAATAACTAAAATAGAAATGCTTTTTCATGTAGTTGTCTCTTGATAGGAAAAAAGAAGCACCAAATTATTGAAAGACTTTGATGAAGTCAATATACCTGGGCTTATTTATCTGGGATTCCATTTTTGTGTGTTTTCTACATTGTCGTGCTTAGAAACACACACTAAGAAACACATGTGGACATCAGTTAATGATGGAATACCCTCCAAGCACTCATCAATGGTAGGGATTGGTGACTCTGAGGCAGTTTCTGTCAGTACTTCCTGTTATCCGTGAGCTCTCTTTTCACCTCCTAGAACCCATGATGATGAAACCTACTGTCGAGCAGCCACTGAGTATGCGAGAGCCTGTTCTCACGCTGGCTACCCTATTCAAGACTGGAGAGAGGACTTTCCAGCATGCAGTATGTTTTTTTATTTTTCAAGCTCTGTGCAGTTTTGTCAATTTCAGTCTTATCCTAACACTTGAAACTAGAGACTTAAAAGATTTGAAAATTTGCATGTATTGGAGACACCGTGATTGGCTTGAAAGGGAGGCTAATAACATTGACTGACAGCTCCCTTGTTCGCCCATTTTAGCTGACAAATGTGACGACAGTTTTGTCCATCGGGATTGTATCAGTTGTTGCCCACCTACCTGCATGTTTGAGAAGCAGTGTCTCGGAAGCAATCTCCATTGTCTGGATGGCTGTTACTGCCCAGATGGTAAGCACTCCTGAGGAAGCTTCCTGCCCTCAGGGACACTAGTACTCAGGGACTGAAGGGTCAGTATGGTCTTGCTGTCCTCTCTCAGGACATCCAGGCTGTTGCAGTTTCCCTTGTCGGATGTGACCCTCAAAGTGGCTAAGAGGAACAGTTGCTTTTCTTTGATAAAAGTCTCATTACTTCATAGGTTTCCCAGAACACTTCGACTATATACTTAAAATTTCCATGGCAAATATTTTGTTCTCTTAAAGTTTTGTGATTTTCAGATGAAGGTATAAAAAATGATCAAACAATGACATCATAAACCGTTCTTTTTGATGAACTAACAGAGATCAGTAGTATAGTCATCTATCTTGCATACATGTACATACATATAGTTATATGTGTCAACCTACATACATATAATTTTTTCCTTTCTTCCATTTCTCCTTTCCCCATCCCAGTTGTTCTTTCCTTTTGAGCACTTTCTTTCCCTTTGATTATTACAATATCTATTGTACATTTTGAATCTTATTGCTCTTTCAGTTTATTATTATTATTTATTTTTTATGCTAGGGAGACAATATGAACAACTACTTCTAAGATAACAATATAGAATGTACTAACTAGTGTTGATTTCTTACTGTTTTTTTTTTGAAATTCTGTATTATTTCTATCATTTTTTCTGTTTTGTTTTTTAAAATAAAATAGAAAAAACTTAAAAAGATGAAGGTAAGTTTGACAAAAAAGGCTTCACATTCTTTCATTATATGATTTTAGTGTTGATGTAGGTTTAATATTTGAAATGAAAAGCAGCTTAGTAAGTGATGGGGTGGAATTTAAAATTCGTAATGATTTTTACTGTACTTATTGACATTTAGAAAGAAGATTGTAGATTTCAAGCCCTTTTAATTTTCCAGATTAAAAAAAGAACATAGAAACCCAGACATGTTAAGTGATTTTTCTAATGCCATATACTTCATATGAATGAGGATTACTTGGAACTGGATCTGCTGTCTTTGGTCCATCGTTCCTTCAGGGTCATATGGTGAGCCAGTGCCTGTCCCGAGCTATTATCAGCCAGTGCCAAGATAATGAGATTGCACCAGAATGTAAATCCATGCTTCAAAACAAAGCTAATGCTTTTTCCTATAGTCTTGCTATGAAAAAGTTCAGCTGAATGAATCACTGTGCCGATTAACGTGGTTGGCTTAAATTCTGGTTTAACCTACTCCACATGTTAGAGAGAAGTAGCAAATATTGCACCAGTGTCTTGCACCATCAAGTGGCACTGCCTAGCTCTTTATTATGTGTGTGACACAGTAAATTTCTCTCAGTTTAGAATGAACAGAAGCTAAACCAAGAATATCCTTTCTCCTCCCTTTCTCTCTTCTTGCTCCAATGCAAAAGCACTGTTTAGCTGCCTTGTCTTTATTCTATATGTTGAAACTTGAGTACCTGATGACAAATCATGCAGTAAGACCTGACATCTGCTCAACTAGACCCTCGAAAGTTAGCTGTCACTGAGCTGGGTTACTGATATTCTCCCTGAAAGTAAGAAAACTTATATTCTTAATGCCGATTGTAAACAGGTGTTCAGCAAGTTAGTTGATTTACTATTTTCAAAGAAAACAATCTTTATTATTGCTTTTGAGATGTGACACTCGGTTTTCTTTACTAGGTCTTATAATGGACAATGGTACTTGCATATCTTTGGAAAACTGCCCATGTACTTTTCATGGATTAGCTTATTCTGTTGGTTCAAAAATTGAACAAGAGTGTACTGAATGGTATGTGATCAACGTATGGTCAATTAGTTCTAGTTGCCTGGTTAGCTAACAACTTTATCATGACAGATGTTTAAGAGAATATACTTATTGCTTATTTTCTTCCTAAAATGCTGGGATACAGCTTGAATGTTATGTAAACTGCATAGGGGTTTATCTTCATGTTCTTCTTTGATGCAATTCTTACAACTTCCTTTGGTAATTCTATGAAATATTATCCCCATTTGGTGAATCTGTTGAATTTTCTTATTATTCATAATCATTAATTTGCACTTACTTTTACACTTAGAACTTGATGATGCTCATGGGTTTCTCTATTGGGTCATTTAAAAAATGACTCCATTGCTAATTTGGAGTCATGACTAGAAAGATCAATAGTTTCTTATTAAAGTAACTAACTGAAACTATGGTTAAACATGAAATCCCTCCTGTATAGATTTACATAAAAAGGAAAAACAAGAGGCAGTAATCTACCTGTAACTGAGATCTTTTCTCTTTGGTATCAGTGTATATAAAAGAAATTCAATTAAATAACTTGCCATGTTCTTACATATGGATGCCATTAGAGACACTCCTGCTAACTTCCAAAACTCCTCTTTGTAAAGATGGGAGGTAGCATTTATCTCACATAGAAGACATATCTTTTTGCTCCTCAATGCCTAGTGATGCTAACACTGGATCTGCAATAGATAGTAATTTAGGTGTTATTCAGCTCAAAGTTATTACACTTTTGTAGAGATGTTTTCCAAGTAAGATTATTTTATATATCTATTAATATGATAATTTTTATATATTAATCAACACTATTACAGTTCCTATATACCAATAGAATAATGTTTGTAATAATTTCATTTAGTGTTTGTGTTGGTGGTGTTTGGAACTGCACTGAACATGACTGTCCAGGTAATCCTTGAAAAATTTTTTAAGAAAGTATTGTAATATTTTTAAACAAGGGATGAAGATAATGGTAATTTTTATAAGGATGTCTCATGCATAATACAGATTATAATAATCTACAAATATAGATACCTACAGAACAAATGGAAAGTTGACTTAATGATAGTTCTGAGTAGGCAGCTTTGGTAAAAATTTATTTAGATATGCTGGGGATTTAGTTCAGCAGCTCAAGCGCTTGCCCAGTAAGTGCAAGTCACGAGTTCGATTCCCATTACCAAAAAATAAAATTTATTTAGATAGTGTAAATATGATAAAACCTAAAAAAAGTATGTGGAAGAACTAGCATTTAATACATTTCAAATTAAATTGAATAACCTAGTGTAGTCTAGTGAATTTGTTAAACAAGGAAATTTTAAACACTTTAGATGTTTTATTGATGCATAATTGTTTACCTTAAATTGACTTCCTACTTTTTAAGAATTAACCTAATTTCCTTTTCT
>RJWT010007631.1:0-27361 GCA_004365215.1 Cuniculus paca | reverse complement strand
ATACACCATATCAATAGAGCCAAAGATAAGAACCACATGGTCATTTCAATAGATGCAGAAAAAGCTTTTGATAAAGTCCAACATGCTTTCACGATAAGAACCCTACAGAAAATTGGAATAGATGGCCTTTACCTCAATGTGATAAAAGCCATCTATGAAAAACCAACAGCCAGTATCACATTAAATGGTCAAAAACTGAAAGCTTTCACTCTAAAATTGGGAACAAGACAAGGATGTCCATTATCACCACTCCCATTCAATATAGTGCTGCAAACATTAGCCAGAGCAATTAGACAAGAGACAGAAATAAAAGGAATAAGCATAGGAAGGGAAGAAGTTAAGTTATCACTATTTGCAGATGACATGATACTCTACATAGAAGATCCACAAAACTCCATAGAAAGACTTCTGGATATCATAGCCAAATTCAGTCATGTAGCTGGATACAAAGTCAATACTCAGAAATCAGTCACATTCCTATACACAAACAACAAGCACTGAGAGAGAAATAAGAGAAACCACACCCTTTACAATAGCATCCAAAAAAATGAAATACTTAGGAATCAACCTAACAAAGGAAGCAAAAGATCTATTCAATGAAAATTACAGTACTCTGAAAAAAGAAACATAGGGGTATGTGGAGAATTCATGAACAAAAGTCAAACTGCATGGGAAACACTTTCCAGAATCAAAAATTGGGATCTTGTCTTGTTAAAAAGTTTTTGCATGTCAAAAGAAATCTCCAACAGAGTGAAAAGAAAACCCACAAATTGGGAAAAAAATTTTAGTCAACTGCCCTTCAGACAAAGGTCTTCTATCTAGAACATATAAAGAATTAAAAAATATCTGGCCCTCAAAATTCAAAGACCCAATCCAGAAATGGGCATCTGAGATGAAAACACACTTCTCAGCTGAAGAAATACGAATGGCAAATAAATACATGAAAAAGTGTTCACTATCATTGGTCATTAGAGAAATGCCAATTAAAACAACTCTGAGATTTCATCTCACTCCAGAAAGAATGGCCAGGATCAAGAAAGCCACCAAGAATAAATGCTGGAGGGGCTGTGGTGAAAAAGGAACCCTTCTCCACTGTCAGTGGGAGTGCAGACTGGTGCAACCACTGTGGAGGTCAGTCTGGAGGTTTCTCAAAAAGCTAGGACTGGAAGTCCCATTTGACCCAGCTATTCCACTGTTGGGCACATTCCCAGAAGAAGTGAAATCATCTTACCACAGTGATATATGCACACTCATGTGTATGGCAGCACAATTTGTAATAGCCAAATCTTGGAAACAACCCAAATGCCCATCAATCGAGGAATGGATAAAGAAGATGTGGTACTTTTATACAATGGAGTACTATTCAGCTATAAAAATTGATCACATTGAGGCTTCTTTAGGTAAATGGATGCAACTTGAGACCATACTCATAAATGAAACAAACCAAACACACATGTGTAAACACCGCATTGTCTCCCTAGTGTAAGAAGCTGAAAGATTCGGTAAGATATAAAATTCCCGATAAATATGGAGAAAAGCTTCTGAAGTCCAATAGTGCTTTTATTCTTTGATTTGATTGGTTTAAGTCCCTTTCCTACTATTTGAAGGCAATATGTGAGAAGATAGGAAAAGATCTTTTGAAAAATGAGACACTACGGTAGCCACTGCTGGTTTCTTGTTGTCCGAGTTGAAGGCCTGCAATGCTCTTTTGTTTTATCTGGTTTTATATTACTTTGTTTTGTTTGAATTTATTGTCTGTAAATGTATGAACACCATTCTGAAGAAAGCAAGGGACACTAGGGTAACCATTGTTAATCTCCTGTTGTTATGTTTTGAAAACCTGTATAGCTTGCAGTGTTCTGTCTTAAAATCCTATATTATGTTTGACTCTATTCTGTTTTCTTTTGCTTTGTTTTGTTCTGTTTTGTTTTGTTTTTTTCTCTTCTCTTTAAAGTAAAAAAATAAAAAAAGAAAATAATATTGCACATTTTAAAGTTTTTTTTACCTAGTTTTCATATATATGTGACCAGATTTGCAAAAGAAACCCAAACACATTAGTAGGATTTTTTCTCATACAGATATATTTATTAGACCTATTGAATCATTAATTCATGGTTTAGTGCTATATATTTTGATATTTCTGTTTTTCATTTTTGTGAGTTTTTTACTTATTATTATTGGAAATATAACAGTTATCCTCATTCTAATAGATTTATACCTCAAAACATCCATGTAATTTTTCCTTAGTAATTTATCTTTCCTAGAAATCTCATTCACCACACTCTATATGCCTGTATTCCTGGTCAACATTGCAACAAGGTATAGAACAATTTTTTAATGCTTGAATGGCACAGGTGTTTTTCTTCATATTCTTTGGTTTAATAGAATTTTTTTTGACAGCTATATTCTATGGTCACTGTGCAATTATCTTGAAAGTCATTGCATCACACAACAATCATGAACAGTGGAATGTACATTCACCTTGTAATTGGTTCCTGGTTCTCTAGATTTTTCATTATCTTTCCCCCCGTCATTATGGAACTTTAACTGAATACCTTTGATTCTAATAGAATTGACCACTTGACCTGTGACTTCTTTCCTGTTATTAACTTCTGGACGGAAGCAACCTTCCTAGATCTCTTAGAATTTTTCTTGTCAGTATTCACTCTTATGGTAACCCAAATATTAGTGGTAATTTCCTATCTGTCCTTAACACAATTCTGAGAATCATCTCTGAAAAGCAAAGGAAAAAGCCTTTTTCTACTTGTTCCTCACATGACTGTTTCTCCATTTCTTGTGAAAGCTGCATTTTGATGCATTTTCCTTTCAGCAAAAGAAAGAATGACTTAGAACAGAGGAATAGCACCTCAGTATCTCTTGATAGTTTTGTATATACTCTCTAAGAAACCAGCAGGTAAAACAGCCCTTTAAGAACTTTGTAGAAAGTGTTTGTCCACATGGAATTAAATAACACCCTCCTAAACAACCAATGGGTCATAGATGAAATTAGACAATATCTACCACTAACAAGAATGCAAATACAACATACTGGCACTTATAAGATGCAGTGAAAGCAGTCCAAAGAGAAAAATTTATACTGATGATTCTCATATCAAGAAAACAGAATGAGCACAAGCGAACAACCTAATGTTGCAACTTAAACTTCTAGAAAAAGAAGAGCAAGACAAGACTAAAGGTCATACAAGGGAGAAATTATAAAGATCAGGGTAGAAATTAACACAATGGAGACAAAGAAAATAACGTAAAGCTTTATGAATCAGAGAGTTGGTTCTTTGAAAGAATAAATAAAATTGATAAACCTTTAGTCAACTTTATAGAAAAAAGGAAAGAAAATATTCAAATTCATGCATTGATGAATGAAAAAGATGAAATCACCACAGATCTTGTGGAAATTCAGAAGATCATGAATACTTATTTAAAAAATCTTTACTCTCATAAGATGGAAAACAAAAGAAATGGACAGATTCCTAGATGCATGTGAATTACCAAACCTGAATCAAGAAAATGCAAAAATTCTGAATAACCCAATATCAGTCAATGAAATTGAAAATGCAATTAAAAACTTACCAACAAAGAAAAGCCCATGTCCTGATAGATTCACTGCTGAAGCCTACAAGAAACTTAGAGCAGATTTAATACCAATACTCCTCAAACTCTTTAATGAAATTGAAATGGAAGCAATACTGCCTAAATCATTCCTGGAGGCAAATATTACCCTGACAGCAAAACCAGAGAAAGATCCAAGCAATGAAGAGAACTATGGGTCAATCTCCCTAATGAACATAGATGGAAAAATTCTCAATAAGATACTAGCAAACATAATGAAACAAATGCTCAAGAAGATTGTACACCTATACCATGACCAAGTGGAATTCCTCCCAGGAACACAGGGATGGTTCAAAATATGCAAATCAGTAAACATAATACACCATACCTTATATTTATAGAAGTTAAAGAACAATTTTTCAACTGTAATATATTCACTAAAAAGTAAAGTCAAGGGACTGGGGATCTAGCTCAGCAGTCTAAGTGCCTGCCTGGCAAGCACAAGGTTGCGAGTTCAATCCCTGGTGCCGCAAAAAAAAAAAAAAAAAAAAAAAAAAAAAAAAAAAAAAAAAAAAAAAAAAAAAAAAAAAAAAAAAAAAAAAAAAAAAAAAAAAAAAAAAAAAAAAAAAAAAAAAAAAAAAGTAAAGTCAAAATGGATCAAAGATCTAAATATTAAAACAGAAACACCAAGTCTACTGGAAGAAAAGGTAGGTAGAAATCTCAAAGACATATGGGTAGGCAGAGACTTCATGAACAAAACCCAAATTGCATGGACAATACTTGAAAGAATCAACAATTGGGGTCTCAACTTATTAAAAAGCTTTTGCACATTAAAAGAAATCATGAAGAGTGAAAAGACAACCCACAGATTGAGAAAAAATTTTAACCAACTGTCCCTCAGATAAATGACTTCTGTCTAGAACATATAAAGATTTGAAAAGATCAGACACCCCATATTCAAAGACTCAATCCAAAAAGGGACATTTGACATGAATATGCACTTCTCAGATGAAGAAAAAGAAATAGCAAATAAATATATGAAAAAATGTTCAATATCGCTGATCATTCATGAGATACAAATTAAAACAGCACTGAGATCTCTTCTCATCCCAGAAAGAATGGCTATCATCAAGAAATCAACCAATAACAAATCTGGAGGGGTTGTGGGGAAAAAGGAACACTTCTCCACTGATGGGGAGTGTAGACTGGTGCAACCACTGTGGAAATCAGTGTGGAGACTCCTCAAAAAACTAGGATTAGAAGCTTCATTCAACCCAGCAATTCTCCTTCTGAGTATTCTTCCAGAATGCTCAGAAGTTTCATACTGCAGTGATACATGTGCACCCATGTTTATAGAAGCATAATTCATAATAGCTAAATCTTGGAAACATCCCATACTCCCATCAACCGAGAAATGGATAAAAAAGGTGTAGCATTTTTATACAATGGAGTACAACTCAGCTATAAAGAAGAATGCACTTGGGACTTTTATAGGAAAATGGATGCAACTTGAGACCATACTGATAAGTGAAATAAATCCAACTTGCATGTGTAAACATTGTATCATCTTATTTGAAGAAGCCGAATGAGTAAATAAGATCCAAAATGTACAATGAGTATTGAGAAATGGGAAGAAACTGTTAAAAAGAAAGAGAAACTGAGATAGGAGAAAAGAGAAAAGAAGAAAGGGAAAGAAAAAATATATATATTTATGCAATACAGTTAAGATGGTTATATGAATTTATATTACTTGATTGAAAATAAAGGTTTGTGCTTATATTGTTTAATCAATTTTTCATGCCTATATCTTGTAATCTGAGCAGCTACTTTAAAGATAACAATATGCAATGTATTAACCATTTTACTCTCCTACTATATTAGTTTGAAATGTTGCATCATTGATTTTTTGTGTTTTTTTTTAAATAAAAGTGTTGGTCAAATAAGTTTTAATGGTAAAGCTGATCTTCAAATGAAACCTTCTATGCAATGGAATATTAGCATTGTTCTACTACTCTATCCACTATCATATTCAACTTCTTTTTCTAAGTTTGTTTGTATTCCTATCTGTATTGGTTACTTTTCTTCATTGCTGAGACAAACACCTGACACCCAAAGTGAAACAAGGAAAGGTTTATTTAGCTTACAGTTTCTGGGGATTTCAGTCCATAATCAGCTGGCTCCAAGGCAAGGTGGCAGGGCACTGGGGCAACACTTCAAGGCAGCAGCCAGAGCAAAAAAGCAAACAAGCCTCTTCTTTACCCTTAAATTGTACACAGGCCACCCCCCCCCAAAAAATAACACCTTCGGGGTGGGTGTAACACTCATAAAATGTCCTTGCCCTCCTTTGCACAGGATGAGAATATTTACAAAGTAAGAACCCTGGCTCCCTGCTGAGTCTCTCAGTTAAACTTCTAAACTTCTCAAGTTGACACAATGTATTAGCCATAAGAGTATCATTTTGACCTTATTGGACACAGTGATTTGTTTACATTTACGTGCCTTGAAAATTTCCTAAGCATTAGTGACTTGATGTCACAAAAATGAGATTAAAATGAAAATGTCAGGACTTACATTTAGACCATCATTGAAAAGCCTTGGTTTTTGAGCATCAATCTAAAGTTACATAAATATTATTATCGAGTTGAGGTATGATTGAAGAAATAAAAAAGTAAGTGAAAAGGAGACAGTAAAGTCATAAGTAAAAATTCTACTTTTAAAAAGACTGAAACTTCTGGGATCCAGTTTACGTTACACAAATCAATCCACATCAGCATTCTCTTAAGTAAAATTTCATCTCCTTTCTTTCCAGAGCCATCACACCCAAAATTTATCAGGAATACAGAAAGTTCATAAATTGGTTTATTAAGAAAGGAAAGAGGAGGAACTTCATGTTAAAATAAAGGAACAGGTTGAAAGAGTCCAAAGAATACCTAAGTTACCTATCTAGAAATACATAAATGAATAAATAAGAAAGGAAGAAAGGAAGAAAGGAAGGAAAGGAAAGGAAAGGAAAGGAAAGGAAAGGAAAGGAAAGGAAAGGAAAGGAAAGGAAGAAAGAAAGAAAAAAGAAAGAAAAAAGAAAGAAAGATGCTTTGTCCATACCTGTAAAATGGACTACTACCCTTCTATGGGTGTGGGCCATGTTTTCTTAGGGTTTGTACCCCATCAAGAGAAGCATACATGTTCCACATGCCAGGAAAGAAACCATCTCTCTCTCTGTGTGTCTCTGTCTCTGTCTTTCTTTTTCTGTATCTCTGCCTGTGTCTGTCTCTCTGTCTCTGTTTCTGTCTTTGTCTCTCTGTATCTCTCTGATCCTCAGTATAGTTTCTACCTAATAAACCCTTTCTGAGACTCATACTAGTGCATCCTAAAAATTCTTTTTCTGCAAAGGGAGTCTGAGAACCTGTAATCTGTTCTACTAGTAGTGTGGATGAAGTTCCTTATCATAGCTCAATAACTTTGTCTAGTGATAAAGGAACTCAAAATTACTGTTCCCAGTGTTAAGTATAGAGTACTAAAATAAGATCTTCTGTGAAATAATGTCTCCTAATTCTAATGCATTTCTAATTCTCCCTGTATTTACAGTGATTTTTATATCATAAATATGTTTTGTTATTTGTTGCATAGGTATTATATCTTTATTTTGAATGTCATCTTTTATTATTATAATATATGGTGTTTAAAGTTTTTTTTTTAAATACTGGAAGTTACTACAGAAATGATGTCATAATTTGTGACAGGCTGCTATACCTTCACTATAAAGCATTTTTAATAAAGTACATTGATGATTGCTCAAAAGTCCGTTAGTTTCTTTTAATTGACTAATCATGAGCCTTGAGTGCATTCCAGGCTTTTTGGAAAGCATCTGGCCTTCCTTTTGTTATTCAAGAGCTAACATCCTTTTCTTTTTTTTCTTTTATGGCAGTTCAAGCTTATATATATTCTCCCAGGAAGTTCTCAAAATTACTGTTACATTAATGATATCCTAAATTGTTTTCTAGCATTTGTGTGGCTTTATATTTTTTGAAAAACATTAGGAATTAAGTACACTTAGAAGGATGTGAAATAAAGAATGCACATAGTATCCTCACTTTGATATATTTTCTCTGAGAAATTGCTAAATAGAGCTCAAGATTTTTTTATTAACTCATTTACTTCTTTATTCTCTCCTTCTGCAAGCAATGCTTGAATACATTAAATTATTTAATTTACTACTGCGCATTTTTCTTTAATATCATTGAAATTCTCAGTACTTAGGTTCTTTTTCTCTCCATTTAAAAAAGTTTTTCACAAGTATTTATAGAAACAGAGCAAACACAGATGAAAATTAACAAATTCATTCTGAGAGTGTGACAATCTAAAATATCCACATGACAACTTCACTGTATAACTCAGTAAAAAGACTTAGTACATATGCTCATAGGAAGTGTTTTAGCTAACTGATAGTAACTGAAGGTAGAATTCAGATGTATATTAGAATCTCTTTTTAGACATCTTGGTTTTTTTGTTTGTTTATCTTTTTGTTTCATGGGGTTTTTTAAAAATAGTTACTTCAGAGGTTCTATATAAATACAAGTTGCCTGTACATCTGTTTATGTACGTATGACTCATGCAATATTAGTGCATGTGGGAATGGAAAAAATGATGTGTAAGGAGTGTTTAGCAACTAGCTATTGAAAAAAATTACTATTGCGATTTACAAATAATAATGATAATGCATACAATAAACTTTACCATAAATGTAATATATCCAATCAATTTTCACAATATGTTTTCATATGCCAAACTTAAGTCCATAAGCAGCTTTGTACGCAATTCAGCCAGTTTGACAAATGAAGTAGTATTTCAAAATGCTTTCTTTTATTAATTTGTTGTCATTAAACCTGGTAATTGATGAGTTTTGTAGTTATTAGATTTTGAAATATAGTTAATTTTTTTGTACAATTTATTTTTTAAATGTAGCTTTGTTTAATAACTGTCTGCTATGATTTTTAAAATTTTAACACTGTTGCACTACCCTGTACAATCAAAATGCAGAATAAAAATGGGCTATGTTAAAACCATTGACTAAAATTGTATTCATCATATATGTCAGATTTTTCCAATAATTTACATTGTTGAAATTTACCACTCAGCCTTTTCAAATGATATATTCTCTAAATGTACAATTTTAAATAGGATTTTGAAATATAGACAACCATATAACTAATATAGCAAAGTTTTAGAAAGATATGAGTTTATTGTTCATTGATCATTTAATATTGTGTATATATATATAGCATAAAAGTAAAATTATTTTGCTACAGTCTTTTTGTAATACTATAATATTCAAAGAAAAATGCAAGTGAAAAACAGAAATGGGGGGAAATTTACACAAATAATCTCACTGATATCCTCCAGTCTTTCATCACTCATCTGATTTAAATTCTCTGAGTTCTTTGAATGTAATTAGTTAATGTAGTTATTGTTGGAGACCACAAACTATAAGTTGACACAAATCTGTTCAAGGTCCTCCCTGGCCCTGCTTTGTGGGCAGGTTTTGATGTGGGGAAGGAAATGTCATAAATTAACCTAACCATGAATAGCCCCTTGTAACTCCAGGGACTTTGAGCTCTGCTAGGCCACATGATTATTCTGGAGGAAGTCTTGAAAAAGCATAGTGTACAAGGAGACGAAAGCAGGACCTTAGTCCCAATGGAATGCTGCTGGGACAGCACGAGGTATTTTGCTAAGATATGTCTGAAAGAACAGCAAACATGAAGGCCAGCTATAACCAAATATGGTCCCTGAGATAGTTAAACAGTCATGTGGTCAGTAATCTGAGCACTACCTCTCTCTTTTCCCATTTCTGCTTTCGTAAAGAGAAGATACTAATAAAAAACCAGACAAATCATGATCGAAGCTTCAGTCCTAGAGACTGTGGCCCCCTGATCCCATAACTTTGTCTCTCTTGTTTTCTTTTCATCCACAGTACCTTGTTTTCTGGACCTGTCTCCTCATAGAAATCAACATTTTTGAATGAGAGAAACTGTCAGTGAGGCAGTAGAATGAATTTTGCTGAGGACAATACAGGGAAGCTAGCGTCCAGGTGTGAGGATAAATCTTAATTTGTTTCCTTTATGATGTTTAATTTTCTCCTTCAATCACTACTTCTATGCTGTTCCAGGAAAAGCATGTACCCCTCCCTCTGCACTGGTTAAATAAAACGGTGGCTAGCTGGAGATTTTGAGTCGTTGTTCCCAGAGAACACTGATTGTCCCCAAGCTTATTTTCTTGCAATTCTTGTTTCTTTTTCTTTCCCTCCATGTGCTGTAACTCTGGGCAGGAGACAAGGACTCACTGCAGGGGTCTCTGATAATTGTCACCATGGAAAGGGTCACTGATAGTCATCATCTAGTATGTCTAAAGTCCTCACTTTTAAGGGTGAGTTCCTATGAATTCTTTCCTTTTATCTATCCGTCCCCTAAGCTCCAATAAGCAGGTCATATTTTTGTATATCTTTGTAAACTTTGTCATTGTTTTTGAAAATTGGACTTTTTATATTATCATGTAGTCACTATGGAAATCAGACTTTCTCCTCACCAAAGTTTACTAAAAGTTGGGGTGATCAATTTTGCCAAATTTTTTATTTTTAACTTCATTGGTACACTTTAGATAAACATAGTGATAACATCATAGGAGATTTGTACCTGTACATAATATATATTTATTCATCTTTTTTCCCAGTTCCCTCATTCCCTTCAACTCCTGTTTCCCTTCTTATTTACAAAAGCTTTGTTTCCATTTTTAACTTCTATTCTCTTTTACCTTTTTCTTCCTTCTTTTCTCTCTTTCCTCTCCCTTGTTTACTTTCCCAGGTAAACATTTTCTTCCCATTTCCCAATATAGATTATACATTTTGGTCCTTATTTACCTTTTCAGTTTCTCACAGCAGAGAAACAATGAGATATTTAACCATGTGTGTCTGATTTATTTCACTTCAATTCTTGTATTATTTTCTCCGCATAAATCCTAGATCTCCCTAAATTTGTGATGGCCAAGTTCAGAAATGTACATACATACCTCAGAAAGGATGTAGCATTTTCTTAGCTAAACTTCAATGGTGTTACTTCATGCAGAAAAAAAAGACTAGGCTTCATTACCCAATTTCAGTCTCATCTTTTCACTTCCTAATACCTTTTATTTTAACTCTGTTTATTAAAACAGATTACTTCATCGTTCTTCCAAAGATTACCAAGTTGATTTTTCTTTTCCTAATACGGGTACTGGTAAATTATGCTCAGCAACTGAGGAAAAATATCTTCCAAATGTTGGATTGTCTGCCTCATGGGATTCTAAGATTCTCATTACCTGAAAGTGTTGGCATGCAACCCTTCTGGTAACTGTATCAGTTTGGATTGACTAAATCAAAATAATTGATGCATGAATGAGGAGTTTAGCTCAAGGAGCTAAAGACAAACCCTTCAATCTTGAGGCAAGTATTAGTCAGAATTACATGCATATTTTTCAAATGTTAATTCTTTATTTATGAAATAAATTTGAAATTTAGTCTGTGATAAACACCAAAACTGTTGCAATAAAAACCAAATATGGACACTATAATAATTGCATATCCTATGGAACCTTAAGAAAATGATCTAACCCCTCTGCATATCAATTTCTTTATTTGCAGAATGAACCTGTTAATAGAAATTTCCAGGAAGATTAATGGGTATATTAATGGGAAGATTAATGGGTAAATATTATGTTGATCTTTTCTATATTAAAAGGGGAGGAGGAAGAAGAGGGAAAAATGAAGTTCATTACATTTTATCTGATGTTATGGTTATTTTTATTTTTTTCCAATATATTTTCTTTGCTTACCACACATTTGAAAGAGAATGACATTATCAGATTGTTCTTTTTGCTAAAAGCAGAGCTTACAATAAGGTTTGGCAATAATATATTTAGTCTTAATTAAATTAATCAGATTATTTTGTTATTTATAAGAATCAGTATTAGAAAAAAACTTTGAAACATTTATAGTGTGGCTTTTTTTATCAGTAAGAACTGAGATTGTATTTGTATAAATTTCATTGTAGAAGAGCTAGTAGGATCAATTTTTATAATGGCAAAAGGGGAAGGATTTCATTGAATTTCCCATACTGAGTATGTTCTATTTTTTTCTAAGAGCATAAATGAAGAATTCTTTAGAAAAAAATCAAATTAGGACTCACAAATAAGTTCCAAAGTCAAAATTATAATTATTTATTACAGTAAAATTTTCAAAATGGTTATGTATTTTGATAACCTTTCTCAAGTAAAATGAAGTTCCATGTTTATCTTTATTACATGTCTTTATTATTGTTTAAAGTCTTTTCTATGTGTTAACTGGGTAATCTAAAACATATAACAAAGTTTTATTAAAGCTGAGAATAAAACAGTTTTTTGAATGTAATCAAAGAGAGATTAATTCTTTCAGTCCCAAACACAGATAAGAGCTTTTAATTTTGAGGGCTATCTAGCTTGACACTTTTGTTGGACTCATCTAGTAAAGTTATTTATGTAGAATCAGAGTACTAAAACTATAATTGAAGTCATATGATGAGGTGACATTCCGTCTTCTTCTTCTTACATACAGACCTATGAGAACTCAGGGCTTATCTATGTCAAATAAGACATCAACTAGAGAATTTATTCTGCTGGGGCTTAAGGATGACATTAAGTAACAAGTTGTGATATTCTTCTTTATGTTGATCACATGCATATTGAATCTTAGTAGAAACTGACCACCATTGCAGTAATAATGTCAAGTGTTTATTTGAAAACTCCCATGTACTTCTTCTTGAGGCGTTTCTTTTTCTTGGCAATTTCATTTACAACAGTGCATTCCTAGATTTCTGATTGCAAAAGATGACTCAACCATTTCCTATAATGCTTCCATGGCACAAGTATTACCTATTTTAATTCTTCTGGGATCAACAGATTCTTTTCTTCTGGCTGTCATGTTTGTAGTTGCTATGTGGCTATCTGTAAACATCTCCATTAGATAACCATCACAAGTAAGGAAGTCTGCAATGGTCTTCTAATCTGTTTCTGGCTACCTGGTTTTCTCATACTATCCTCTCCACCATAATTATGGGCCTCCAGCTGGATACCTACAATTCTAATATTGCTGAACACTTCACATCTGACTCTTCTATGCTCCTTGTTGCTGCAAAGACATAAAGTTCCTAGAGTTTATGACATTTTCCTTAGCCATAGTCAGGCTTGTGGTAAATTTAGTCTTGGTGATTTTTCTCCCACATACTCTTTCTTTAGAACAGTTCTGAAGCTCTCCTTCACTGAGCCTTTTCTAGTTGCTCATATATGACTGTGGTTTCCATTTCTTATAGAAGTTGTGTTTTTATGTATGTAAAAACGTCTGTAAAAGAAGGTGTGGTTCTAACTAAACTTGTAGCAGTCTCTTCATACCTCTGTTGCTCCTATGCTGAATCCCTTTAGTTACACTCTAAGGAATGAGCAGTAAAACAGGCCCCTGAGGACTTCGCCAAATTACTTTTATCTTCAAACAAGCTAATCACTATAAAATGTGAACCACAAATAAATACAAAGTATCATTCTAGGATCTAGGCACACACAAAGAAATAAAGTACACAAACATTTAGAACATGGTAGAGCTTATTAGTAATAATATACACATATTAACCATCCAGCATAATAGAAAAGCAAATGACCTAGTACTCAGCAAGCAATAAATATGAAAAAATGGAAATAAAGCATGGAAAATGAGTGACAGGTATTTCAAATTTAATAATCTGTTAAAAGATTTCACAATTATTTCAAAGCTTCTTTTAAAAATGCTCAACATTCAGATGTGTTTTCCTGCATTCTTTTTATTTCTTGTAATTTTCCACTTTATTTTGTTGTATTTCACACACATCAAACATTTTTGGGATTATAAGGTTTGTATCTGACTTTAGAAGATGCATAGTAAGCTCTATATCACCTGTTGAAATCCTGTCTGAAAGAAACTGATCCTAAAGAAAATTCACAGCAATAAACATTAAGTGAATGAAATGAGACCAAACTTCAAAATTTAGAAAACAATGCTTTGTTATAATTTTGAAGGAAAGGCTCTGTCTCTATGCTAGTTTTATTCTCTTATTCTATTGAATGAGATATTCGGAATCTAAAAAGTAACAATAGATTAAAACAATGATCTTCTGTGAGAATGGAATTTTTTAAGCTGTCCAAATTATACTTCCACCAATTCTGCTTCATCAGAAATGTATGTCCACCTCTTTGCAGATTACCTATCTCCTGTTAAATAAAAAAGGAATTTTGGAACTATTGTAATGATACAGGTAGATTATCTATTTTAGTAAAGTCCCTTAAACAGTTACTAGAAATGACTGCACTTACACTAACTGCAGTGACTTTATACTTTGAAATATATTATGTTAAAAATCTCTTCACCAAGTAGAATGTATGGGAGATCATAAAAAGTATTTCTTTAAGTTACTGCAAATTCATTTAAGACTTACACACATTTTTTTAACACGCACATAATAATATTCTGACACGATTATTGATATTCAAATAAATAAGACAACTCATAAACCTTTGCAGTTTTCAGAGTGATTATTAGTAGTGCACTTTATTTAATTAGTAGAAATGAAAATATTGAAAATAACTTTGAAATTCAGAACCTGGAAATTAAAAAAATTAAATTTGAGGAAAATACAAAAAGTATTAAATTAATTTAAAAAAGAGAAAATAGTAAGAGCTTAAGCTAATTAGAAGCTTGTACTTTTTAAAACTACTGACTACAGAATTATAGTACAAAAATATGAAAATAGAACAAAATTTATATGACTAATGTTCCTAGAACTATTAAAATGTAATAAATTTATATAAACATGTGGTACTAAACTAGTAATGGTACTAAGTGCAATTGTAAAAACATTTTTGAATTTGTAAGGAATAATACTAATAAATGTTCACCAAGCATACAGATAACATGATATAAAATGAATTACTAAAAAATACCAACAGATATTCCTCCAAAACGTTTCTAAGAGTTTTTAAAATTTATTGTAAACCTTAGGTGCATAAAAATTCATTAAAAGTTTATACTCTTCTAAATACCTGTAGGCTATTTGAAAAAATGATTTACTTTGTAATATATCAAAATCTTCATGAGATATATACATATATGCTGTACAAAATCCTTCTAAGGACTACTCAGCAAGAAGACAAAGCACGCCTTCCCATGAACTGGGCACCTCCATGAGGATTGGGAGGAGACTATTCAGCTAAAGGACAAAGCACGCCCTCCTGTGAACCAGACAGTGTGAAGGCTGGGAAAACAGAAGAGCACACCCCAACCCCCACTCTGTGAGCAACTGGCTAATTCGGAGAACTCAGTGTAAGATAGCAACTGAGGTAAAAGGAATAGCTTGATTCTTAAGTTGTTTGATTGACTTTGCAGGCCTGGAACTGGTGGTCTGGGCATCTATTTGGAGAATGGCAATGTACACTGTGGCAACTGTGAGGATTTCCTTCTTGCCTTGCTTTTGAAATCCAACGTTTTGTTTCATTTTACTGTTCTGTTTTATTCCTGTTTCTGGTAACCTGAGCAACTATTTTGAAGATAACAATACGCAGTATAACAACCATTGTTAAATTACTATCATCTTGTTTTGAAAACCTATATAGCTGTCATTTTTTTGTTGTTGTTGCTGTCATTTTGCTTTTGTCATTGTTTTTGAGGTTTGTTTGCATCTTGATTTTTCTGTTTTTTCTTTCTTCTCTTTAAAATAAAAAAGTGTACAATGGATACTGTGACTTGGGAAGAAACTGTTCAAGGGAAGGGACAAACTGTGATGAGGGAAAGGAAAAATGGGTAAAGGGAAAAAATATACATATACACAGGATAGTTAGGGTAGTTATACAGTTAGATTCTGTTATGTCATGCTACAGTGATATCTGTGCACCCAGGTTTATAGCAGTACAATTTGTAATAGCCAGATCTTGGAAACAACCCAAATGCCCATCAACCATGGAATGGATAAAAAAGATGTGATATTTTTATACAGTGGAATATTACTCAGGTATAAAAAGGATAATCTTGAGACTTTTACAGGTAAATGGAGGCAACTTGAGACAGTACTCATAAATGAAATAAATCAAACTCACATTTGTAAATGTATTGTCTCCTTAGTGTAAAAAAAACTGAGAGTAATGGGGTTCAAAATGTACAATAGACATTGTGATAATGAAAAGGAAAGAAAGTGCTCAAAAGGAAAGACCAACTGGGGTAGGGGAAAGGAGAAAAGAAAGAAGGGAAAAGATTATATGTATATAAGTATACAAATATATATATATATGTATATATATATATATATATGTACAAGATAGATAGCTAAGCCGGGCGTGGTGGCTCACGCCTGTAATCCCAGCACTCGGGAGACTGAGACAGGCAGATCGCTGTGAGTTCGAGACCAGCCTGGCCTACAAAGTGAGCTCAAGGCCAGCCTGAACGGCATAGTGAGACCCTGTCTCAAAAACACAAAGGCTGGGGATCTAGCTCAGCGGTCTAAGTGCCTGCCTGGCAAGAGCAAGGTCGTAAATTCAATCCCCCGGTGCAGCAAAAAAAAAAAAAAAGATAGCTACAATACTAATCTCTGTTAGTTCATTCAAAAGAGTAGTTTGTGCTTTCATTGTTTGATCATTTTTTGTGCCTAAATCTTGTAACCAGAACAATTATTTCTAAGATAACAATATGCAATACATTAATTAGTGTTAATTTCCTTTGTTTGAAATTCTGTATCATTTCTATCCATTTTTATGTTTTGCTTTTTAAAATAAAAAAGTTATAGAAAAAGAAAACAAAATCCTACAATGAGGTAATACTACAGCATTTTTAAAGATAGTACAAGATAAGAAACACAAAGATACCTGATTATTACATTATTTTTAATACATCAGTGGAGAAAAATACTTAAAAGATCTCAAAATATATTACCAAGACTGAATCCTCAATAACATAGTAGAAACCTTTTAATTAACACATATGAAAGTGACTATGTCAAAGTCATCAAGAAAATATATATTAAATGAAAGATTAAAATTTTACTCAATGGTGCAACTATACTCATACAAATGAAAACCAAATAATAATGCTAGTTGATTCCAAAACATACACGGCAGAAACAAAATCATAAGTATTCAAAATGAGAAGGGAAATATTGTTTCTTTTCCAGATACCTTCTAGAAATGCAACTTAATTTTTAAAATTACTGAAATGGTAGAATATTCATGAAATAAATTGAAGTTGTAAAGAAATGGAAAGGAGTGTTTGCTCATGGATTAGAAGAATTAATAATGCTTAAATATTCATACTACTCATATAAACTACAGTTTTAATGTAATCCCTACCAAATTTCCAATAGTATTTAAAAAGCTCATAAAATTGATATGGGACCACAAAAGACCTCCAATAGTCAAAACTACCATGAAAAAGAAGAACAAAGGTGTAAGCATCTTACTTCATGATTTGAAACTATATTATAGGTTGCAATAATTAAATCAGTAAAGACACACAGAAGAATACAACAGAATGGAGTCTGGAAATAAAACAGAGATAGGTGATCAACTAATCTTATAAGACCACCAACATTATACAATGCAGAAGGGATAGAATTATTGATAAATCACTTCAGCTAACTCAATATCCACATTCAGAACAATGAAATTATATCCTTATTTTATACTATATTCAAACCTTAACTTTAAACAGACTAAAAAATTAAATGTAAGACCTGAACTCCTAAACCTTGTAGGAAAAAAAATAAGGAAAAATTTTCTTCACAATGGTGTTAGCAGTGATATTTTTGATCTGACAACTAACGCACAGGCAATGAAAAAAAGTAGAACTAAACTAAAACTATTCCACAATGGCAAAGTTAATAATTAACAGACTTCTATACATTGTTTGTATAGAATGGAACAAAATATATAGACAATGTATAGAATGGAAGACAATGTATAGAAGAAAATACTTGAAAAACTATGTTAAAATGTTCATAGTCAAAGTACAGAGGAACTTCTACAATTTACTAGATTGGAAAAACTTTAAAATGATCAAAGGACCTGAGCATGCACTTTCCAAAAAGATATTCAAATGCCCAGCAGGCATATGAAAAGGTTCTTAATATCACTGATCATCAGGGAGACCCTATTAAAAACCACAGTGATATATTACCTCATAGCAGCTATCATGAATAACAACAGCAGCAACAACAACAGCAACAACAGTAACAACCACAAAAGGGGGTGGATGGCAAGTGTTGATGCAGGTACAGAAAAAAGGGAAGCAGGAAGGTTACTCCCTCTATGGCTTCCAATGAAAAATTACAAGGTAGATTTATTGAGAATTCCTTGTATGTGATGATGGGTCCTTTATTCTCTGCTGCACTCAAGATTCTGTTTTTGATTTTCAGCAGTTTGATAAGTGTCTTATGCGGTTTTCTTTGAGTTTACACTAATGATTGTTTAGTTTCCTGGATTTATAGTTCATATCTTAAAATCAGCAAGTTTTCAGACACTATTTCTTCAAACATCATTTCTGCCCCATTCTTTCTTTGTCCTGCATGAAACTCACACAATGTTTATGCTGATCTGCTTGGAAATAATAAAAAATGTAAAAATGAAGGTTGAGTTACTTCCAATTTTAAATGAATATTAGCTCAACTTAGGACAGGAGTGATTCTTCTCATGTGTGTGTTAGCTACAACCATGGATCATTATAATCTTTAGTGGTTTCAGCAATGGTTTACAACTTTTCCTTAATAGACTTCTGACTGAGTTCATCTTTTAAGTTTTTAATTTATTTTCCTCTAGTCTTAATGATGCATTAGTCATATGAAGACAATATAAGAGAATATTTATTTATTTTTTTTCATTTTGCTGGGCCTCACCACTTTGTCAAGTACTGAGCTAATGTATTGATGGAAAATTTCCTGACTCTTCTCCTGGGACATAAGTTCTGTAATCAACTAATTAAAATGGTATCACCAAAATTGATCTTGTACATAGATTCATTAGTGGTCTGTCATTACCTATCCCAAAAGTCATTAAGAATTTATGTGCCTTGAAGAATATTTTAAAATCAAGTGCAGCAAAACACATTAGAAACTCTTCTATTTTTGGTTGCTTCCTAGGGGAGAGTAATATAAATGGCCCTTTGAGAAATATCAGAATATTCTACCAAAAATAATTTTAGAAAAATTTTCTTTTATAACTGCAAAGCTTTCATCTAAAGATGTGATGCTAAGGTGATGGGTAGAATATGTTAAGATTACAGATGTTGGACAATGTTAGAGAAAACCATGATGAAAATATTTCACTGAATGTTTGGAGATGAAACATCAAAGACTTTGTGAAGGAATTTGCAAATATGTTTGAGGAGAAAGAAAAGCTTTGCTTTCTCCATGTAGTATTGACCCACTGCATACTTTTGACTTAAGCGAATTGAACATATTGCTTTGTGTTTGACATTTAAATTTAACAATCAACATTTTGAAAAGAGGTAAGTATTGTCAGGTCATTTTCATATCATATTTCACCTGTTATTCATTCTGTTCTATTTGTTATACAACATTGCTTATTTCTCTTCTGGTACTTCTTATTTCTCTCTCTGTTTCATGTATAGATAATACATACATTTATACTTAATAGTTTACTTGATAAATGGAAATGTGAACATGCATCAAATGATCATGTTAGCAATTAATAGAAATATGTGGAACACAGGATACATTCCTTAACATCTGTACATCTATAGTTTTGAAAGATCTAATACATGTTACTGGTGTGGATGTTGAAGGTAGTACTAAATGACATATTTAGTACTATTTAGTACATTCCTTAACATCTGTATATCTATAGTTTTGAAAGATCTAATACATGTTACTAGTGTGGATGTTGAAGGTAGTACTAAATGATGTATTTAAATTATTTGTGGATTTCAAATCTGATTGCCATATATAAGTATTTGAGTACAACATTAAAATAGTAAATCAGACACACATGTTCAAATATTCCATGGTTTCTCTGGTGTAAAAAGTTGAAAGTGTAAATAAGGACAAAAAGGTAAAATAGATATTGTGAAATAGGCAGAAAATGTTCAGATGAGAAGGGGAACTAGAAAGAGGGAGGGAGAAAGAAAAGAAGGGGAAAAAAGACAAAAAAGGGAAAAATGGAAACGAAGACTTTGTAAGCAAGGAGGGAAAGAGGAGTTGAGAAGGTAGGGGAGTGGGAAAAAAGAATCAAGATGTATCATGTACAAATTCCCTATGATGTATGTGATTATTCAAAATGTACCAATAAATAAATTAATTAAAAAAACAGAAGGAGAATTCAAACTCTCTCTGCCTGATGGTTTGAGTTATTAGTCTTTATTTTCTTGGACCTGCACCTTGGATTTCCTGGTTCTTAGGTTTCTAGACTCAGAATGGAAATATATCAATAGCTCTCCAGTACGAATGCAGATGGCGGGACTTTTCAGACTCCATAATACCACGAACCAACTTCTACAATAAATTGTGTATTTATATTTTTTTAAAAAATATCATCTCAGCAGGCTTCTGGATGCCTAACTAGATTTTTAGCAATTTTGGGAGTATGGCCATTTTCATGAGGTTGGTTTTTCCTATCCATGAGCAAGGCATACATTCCATTTTATGATCTCCTCTTCAATCTTCTTATTCAGAGTACTGTAATTTTCAAGATATAGATCCTTTACTTTCTTTTTTTAAAATTTATTTTAAAGAGAATAAAACAAAACAATAGAACAAAACAAAATGAGGATGATATTGGCAAAAACAAGACAATAGGAAATCCACAATAAGTGCTATATTGCATATTGTTATCCTCCAAATAGATGCTCATACTAACTTTAGGTCTGCAAAGTCAAGCAAACAATACAAGCATTAAGTTTTTTCTTTACTTCAATTGCTGTCATCTTATCCTGCATTCTTCTGAATCAGCCGGTTGCTTGGGGGCAGGGGCCAGCCCCTGTTGCTTCTAAGCTCCTGGAAGGGTGCTGCTGATCCTGGGCCCCTCCCTCCTGGCAGGCCCCATCATTGCTGGTGCACAGAAGTTGCTGTTGCTTCCTTGTTCTCTTCATGCTGCCCCAACCACTGTCCTTTACTTTCTTTGTTAGGTTGATTCCTAAGTATTTCATTTTTATGGATGCTATTGTGAAGGGTGTTGTTTTCCTAATTTCTCTCTCAGTGAGTTTGTTGTTTGTGTACAAGAATGCTATTGGGTTTAGAGTGTTGACCTTATACCCAGCTATGCTGCTGAATTTGGTTGTTAACCCTAGGAGTCTTTTGGTGGACTTTTTGGGAACTTTGATCATGTCATCTACAAATAATGATAATTAAAATTCTTCCTTTGCTATCCTTAATCTTTTTATTTCTCTGTCTTGTCTAATGCTCTGGCTAATGTTTCCATAATGATATTGAATAGGAGTGGTGTAGAGGACATCCTTGTCTTGTTCCTGATTTTAGAGTGGAAGATTTTGGTTTTTGTCCATTTAGTATGATGCTGTCTGTTGGTTTGTCATAGATGGGCTTTATCAGATTGAGGAAAAGATTTTATTCCAATTTTCTGTAGGGTTTTAATCATGAATTAGTGCTGGAATTGATCAAAAGTTTTTTTTTCTGAATCCGTTGAGATGATCATGTGACTTTTGTCTTTGGATCTGTTGATATAGTATATTACATTTATTGATTTGCTTATGTTGAACCATCCCTGCATTCCTGGGATGAATCCCACTTGGTCACAGTGTATAAACTTCTTGATGATGTGCTGCATTCTGTTTGCTAGTATCTCATTAAGGAATTTTGCATCTATGTCCATTAGGGAGATTGGCCCATAGTTCTTTTTTTTTGGTTGGGTCTTTCTCTGGTTTTGGTATCAGGTGACACTTGCCTTCAGGAATGAGTTAGGGAGTATTGCTTCCATTTCAGTTTAATTAAAGTGTTTGAGGAGTATTGGCATTAAGTCTTCTCTAAATTTCTTGTAGAATCCAACAGTGAATCCATCAGGATGGGGATTTTCTTCGTTGGTATTTAATTGCCTTTTCAATCGCATTAATTGGTACTGGATTATTCAGAATTCTAAAAACTAATTTTAGCAATTTTCAAACAATCAACTGAAAAAACTTATGTTACTTGAATTTTAATGGAAAATTACTCTGTTTTTAAAATCAAGAATAAAGTCAGGGTTTTCAAAGCCTTTTGTATATCTGGGAATAGAATGTATAGTGAATTGCAAAAAGAACAGCACTTATATAAACCATTTTTTAAATGTTCAAAACATAAGATAAGAATGACTTATTTGCTGATCATTTTTGGAAAGAAAAGGGGCAAGAAAAAAATTATGGAGGTAGTAGTGACAACTTCTCAGGAGGGGCACTTAGAATTTTTCCTACAAATTTGAGTGAATTATTAATTTCCATGATCAGTAAGAATTTTTATTCCCATAGAAGATGACAAAAGAGGAATAATGTCCTCTATATATTAAGTTACTTGATGTGGCATTGAAAGAATTTGTATTAAATTATTATACTTTCAATAATATAATGGATGGCTCACGCCTGTAATCCCAGCACTTGGGAGGCTGAGACAGGCAGATCATTGTGAGTTCGAGACCAGCCTGGGCTACAAAGTGAGCTCAAGGCCAGCCTGAATGGCATAGTGAAACCCTGTCTCAAAAACAGGGCTGGGGATCTAGCTCAGCAATCTAAGCGCCTGCCCAGCAAGTGAAAGGTCATGGGTTCAATCCCTGGTGCCGCAAAAAAAAAAATAAAAAATTTTAAAAAATGTATATATATATATATATATATATATATATATATATATAATGGATGTAGAGATTGATATTAAACATAGAAATTTTATCTTAAATATGATAGTTCTGCAAGATGAGAAATATACACATACAAATCTGAAAATAGTCTTTAATGCTTCATGTCAAAATACCATTTACTTTTCTATTTTTATTCATGTTTCATTGTTTTTCATGTTGATTTTATCTGTCATAAACCAACCATCAGAAATGAGAAATAAAACATCTGTGACAGACTTCATCCTCCTGGGTCTGACAGATAATCCAGAACTCCAGGTTGTGATTTTCTTCTTTTTATTTCTCACATATGTACTGAGTGTTACTGGAAATCTAACTATCATAACTCTTACCTTGCTGGATTCCCACCTGAAGACACCCATGTATTTCTTCCTCAGGAATTTCTCTTTCTTAGAAATTTCATTCACTTCTGTCTGTAATCCTAGATTTTTGACCAGCATTATAACTGGGGACAAATCTATTTCCTATAATGCTTGTGCAGCTCAGTTATTTTTCTTTATCTTTCTTGGCTCAACAGAATTTTTTCTTCTGGCCACTATGTCCTATGATCGCTATGTGGCCATCTGCAAGCCCCTGCATTATACAACCATCATGAGTAACAAGATCTGTTACCAGCTCATCATCGGTTCTTGGTTGACTGGTTTTTTGGTAATTTTTCCACCACTGGCAATGGGCTTGCAGCTAGATTTCTGTGACTCCAATATCATTGACCACTTTACTTGTGACTCTGCTCCTTTGCTGAAAATCTCTTGTACAGATACTAGCACTCTGGAGCTCATGAGCTTTGTTTTGGCTTTGTTCACTCTGATGACCACGTTGGCACTAGTAATTCTTTCCTACACTTACATCCTCAGAACAATTCTGAGAATTCCTTCAACTCAACAAAGAAAAAAGGCCTTCTCCACTTGTTCCTCACATATGATTGTTGTCTCCATCTCCTACGGAAGCTGCATCTTCATGTATGTGAAAACATCAGCAACAGAAGGAGTTGCCTTGACAAAAGTGGTAGCTATGCTCAACACCTCTGTTGCTCCTATGCTGAATCCATTTATTTACACACTAAGAAACCAGCAGGTGAAGCAAGCATTGAAGGATGTCGTGAAAGAGATATTTACCTCCAAAACACTGATCTGAATGCAATTTACAACTGAAACACACAGATAATTTTATTCAGAAAACCAATAAACATGTCCTGGGTTAATGGTTCTGTTTTATTTTTGTCTCTTCTCAGAAATACAACAGTTTATGTTATTTGGTATTCATTTAATGAACTTAAAAATCCTTTCCTAAATTCTTATGACTTGATTCATTTTCATATGAAATAATGAAAGATAGAACTAAAGTAACTTTGCTTATTTATATATATTTCAAGTAATACATATGTTAATGATATTAATCACTGTACATACAGTGAACAGAATAAGAAATTGGCTTCTTTATTATTTACATATATGTGTTTATATGAATACACATATCTATACGTATTCCCATATATATGTATATCCGTGTGTATTAACCTTGTTTATGTTTTTGAGTGCTGCTCTATATGTAGTTTGTTCTGCTTTTAATGCTAGTTGTTGTCCTTTTTTAAAAGATAGATAGAAACATACAGAATACAGGAATAATCAAGGTACGAACAAATAGTAAATTGAAAGTATAACAAGGTAGAAAGGAGGGTTGTTAATTTTTCCCTGTATATGAAACTGTACATATTTAAAGTTTAAGATTTGATATTTATGGACATAGGTATATATTCATGAAACTCACTACAATACAGGTAACAAGCATATTTATCACCTTCAAAGTTTTTTCCTGCCCTCTTTTTTAATGTAGCAAGAATACAACAGTAAATATACCATCTTCACAAAATTTTTAGTGTACAGTATAGTGTTGGTAACTGTAAGAACAACTTATACGACCATCATGAGTAACAAGATCTGTTACCAGCTCATCATTAGTTCTTGTTTGACTGGTTTTTTTTGGTAATTTTTAAATATGTTTTGTCTTGTTATACTTTCAGTTGACTATTTGTTTATACCTTGATTATTCCTGTATTCCATATGTCTGTTTCTGCTATCTTTTAAAAAAGTACAACAACCAGAATTAAAAACAGAATAAAGTACACATAAAACAGCACTCAAAATAAAAACAAAAATTATCAAAATATTAGGACTAATTAGGAATATCTGGATCATACGATCTCTAGAACTTACTCATTATACATTACTGAGATTTTATATTCATTAAATAGCAACTCCCCATTTTCTCCATTCCTCATATCTGACAACCACCATTCTACTGTTTCTATGAATTTGACTATTTTTAGTACCTTATGTATGTGAAACATGAACTATTTGTTATTCTATGACTGGCTAATTTAACTTATCATAATATCTTCCAGGCTTATTGATGTTGTTGCATATGGCAAGATTTCCTTATCACATAAGGATGAATATCCCATTGTATGTGTATGACATGTTGCTGATCTGTAGATAGACATTTAAGTTTTTTCCATATTCTAGGTATTGTAAATAATATTGTAATGTACATTGGTATATAGATATCTTTGATGGTCTTGGTTTCTATTGTTTTGTATATAGATACAAATTAGGAAAGCTGGATCATATGGTAGTGAGATTAATAATTTTTGAGGAACATGCGTATTATTCTCTGTAATTGCTGCATTTTACATTCCTGTCAAAAACATACACAACTCTCATTATCCCCCTCTTTGGCTAATACTTGTTACTTTTAGTTTTCTTTTTTTCTGTTTTTTCTTTTTCTTAATGGTCATCATAAGTGGTGTGATACCTCACTGAGATTTTGATTTACATTTCCCTGATAATTAGAGATGATGAGAACCTTTCCCAGTCAATACTGGGCATTTATGTTTTATTTGGGAAAATACCTATTTAGGTCCTTTGCGCTTTTAAAATTATTTTCTATCGACTTGTTGATTTCCTTATGTATTTTAGATATTAACCTCTGACCTAGTATATGACTCAACAAATATTTTATGTACTACATACATTCCCTTTTTATTCTTTTTTTCCTGTGCAGAACTTTTAGGTTGATATCTTTTTACTTGTCTATTTTTGCCTTTGTCACCTGAGTTTTTGATATTATGCTCAAGAAAATATCACCCTGAAGTTTTGTCATGAAGTTTTTCCTCTATATTTTCTTCTAGGACATTCATTGTTTACTATGTTTAAATCTTTAATCCACTTTGAATTTATTTTTGGGTATAGCCTCAGCAAAGGGTTCAATTTCATTCTTTTGCATATAGATAAACAACTTTCCTAACATTCTTTATTGTAGAAGCTACCCTTCACCATCATGAATTCTTGGCACCTTGTCGAAAATCAATTTTCTGTACACGCATGAGTTCAATTGATTTGAATACTATGCTTACTGTTTTGTGATGGTTTATCTTAACTGTCAACTTAGTTGGCTTTAAGAATGCCTAGGATATTAGTAAATCATACTTTTGAGTTTATCTGAGTGGATGATAGAAGTGTGATCTTGCGGAATGTAGCTGATCCCTGGCCACTTCCTTGCTGGCTCTTTTGCTTTTGTTTCCTGGATGACATGTGTTGAAGAGATAGCTTCTTCTTGCTTTTCTGCTATTATATTTCTTCTGTGGAGCCAACAGACTATGGCCTGAGGCCTCTGAAACCATGAGCCAAAATAAACTTCTCCTTTAAGCTGAGAGTATCAGTTTTGTTTTGTTTTTTGTTTTTTTAACAGTAACAGAAAGACGAAGTCCACGTGTTTCAATTTCTTTAGTTTTAAATATATTTTGAAATTAGGGTATGACACACTTTCACATTTGTTCTTCTTCCTCAAGAATGATTTGACTGTTGTGAATCTTAGGCACTCCATAACAGTTTTGAAACATTTTTCTGTTTCTGTAAAAATTCTATTGAAATTTTGGCAGGGATCATATTGAGTTGGTAGACTACTTTGTATGAAATGAATAATTTAAATATATTTACTTTTCCAAACAATGAACATTTATTATTTCCATTTGTTTGTTTCCTTTAATTTTGTTAATGTTTCATAGTTTTTAGCACAGGAGTCTTCTATAAATTTGTTAAACTTATATTCAAATATTTTATTCTTTATTTTAAAGGAGATTATTTCTTAATTTTATCTTCAAATATTTTCATTTTTATGTGTGGAAATTCAACTGATTTTTCATGTTGAATTTGTATCTTGCAACTGCACTGTTTATTGTTTCCAATAGTTGTGTATGGTGGGGGAAATGAGGGGTTCTTCAGTGTTTTTTACATATATGACAATGTCATCTATAAAATGAGAATTTTATTTCTTTTCCAGTTGGATGCATTTTATATTTTTCTAGTCCACATGCTGTGTCTAGCATTGCAATTTTATTCTGAATTAATGTACTGAAAGTGGGAATATTTGCCTTGAACTTGATCCTTAAGAAAATGCTTTGAAAAAAAATGCTTTGAATTTTCTATAATCAAATAGCACATTACCTGTGAACATTTTATGTACTGCCTTATTGTATTAATTCATTTGAAGCATAGTTTGTTGAGAGGTTTACTAATCACAAAAAGGTCTGTTTTACACAGATGGTTGAACATACCCAAGTCACTTAATCAGATATTCTAAAAAAAGAAGGATAAATATCACATGATCATCTCAATAGACACAGAGAAAGCATTTGAAAATTTCAATACCCTTTTATAAAAAAAATTAAATTCTCTCTTTTTGTACTTTATGCAAATATAAGAGATTCCCTGTGACAATAACTGCAAAAATGAATCAGTTGAAAGTGTTGATTGACATCCTTTAGGACTGACCTCAATCAGTGAGCCATCACTTTGATTCAGGGGGATCAGTTATATAC
>RJWT010007630.1:0-27377 GCA_004365215.1 Cuniculus paca | reverse complement strand
TCCTACTATTTGACTGCAATACGTGAGAAGATAGGAACAGCTCTTTTGAAAAATGGGACACTACGGTAGCCATTGCTGGTTTCTTGTTGTCCGACTTGAAGGCCTATTAATGCTCTTTTGTTTTATCTGGTTTTATATTACTTTGTTTTGTTTGAGTTTATTGTCTGTAAACGTATGAACAACCATTTTGAAGAAAGCAAGAGACATTAGGGTAACCATTGTTAATCTCCTGTTGTTATGTTTTGAAAACCTGTATAGCTTGCAGTGCTCTGTTCTGAAATGCTATATTATGTTTGACTCTATTCTGTTTTGTTTTGCTTTGTTTTGTTTTTTTCTATTCTCATTAAAAGAAAAGAAAAAAAAAGAAAAAAAAAGGCTGTCCAGTAGAGTCTGGGGAGAAGGAGGGATTCCCAAGTGAGCTTGGATGTATCCCTACTGCTACAGGTGAGTGACAGCCTCTTTATGCCTCAGTTACCTGTATAAATGCAGAAAGAGAACACCTGCTCCACCAATTCTACAGGTGCTCTGAAGACTAAATGAATCGTGTGAAGAAAGTCGCTCCCATTAGGGATATAAATGTTGACTTTTTTTTTTTTTTTTTTTGGTACGGGGATTGAATGCTCAACCTCGGGCTTGCCTGGCAGGCACTTATGCTGCTGAGCTAAATTCTGGGCCCAAGGTTGACATTTTTTACCATTCTGTAGCAGCCCATAGTTCTACAACAAAGAATAACACGGAGATGGCTTGAGAGCACACCGTGGCCAGACTCTAGGGTCAGGGTCACCTGGGCAAAGGCTACGTAGGCAGGGGCCACTGTGAGGCCCCCACCATCTTTAAGTGACACACTGCACGTAGCAAGCATTTTAGGAACTTGCTGTTATCCCAGAATTGCATTTTACAAAGCTGTAAAATTTCAAAACAATGTCAAGGAACATTACAAAGGTACAAACATTTTACTTTACCACATAAGACTTGTAAAAACAAATCTACTACTTATCATCACAATCTCATTTTTTTAAAAGTTGAATCTCAACGTTGCAGAAAGTAAAGAGGTAGTACTAGAATTAATAATTTAAACAGATATTCCTTTCTGAGGAGGACCCTGATAAGGCACATTCAACTTTCTTACTTTTTTGAGATAAGGTCTCCCTATATAGTTCAGGCTATCCTTGAACTATTTAGCCCAGGCTGACCTCGAAGTTGCAGCAACCCTCCTGCCTCAGCCTCCAAGTGCTGAGATTACAGGTGTGCACCACCATGCCTGGTAGGCAAGTCAAACTTTCAACCATACCCGGTCTATTCTGAAGCACCACGATGATTCCCCACTTCACGCTCTGAAGAAACCCCATTGTTCGACAGTCACACTCCTATTATTTAACACTTTCCACCAAAAAGTTAGGATTTCAACAAGAGGCGAAAATGGTTAGTAAGGTAAAATATACTTTAATACACAGGCCTGTACATCTCAGATAAAGAGCGCATTCAGTCGACAACATGCCACCTCCACTGATCGTGGAGAATTTCCTATCTTGCTTGGCATTACTCCTAGAAGCCAAGAATTATGAGAATGTCCCAGCTTCAGTGAGGGAAGTTACTTTCTAATTGGCACATACTACATTTAATAAAGGTGACCTGACTGAAAATACTGTTTGGCCACTGACTATATTATTCAAACTCTAGCAATAATGTGATGAGTCTCTAAAAGCCCTTTTTTTCTTCATGGATGCCACGAAACAGAGCAATTCCTTATAGAAATATTCGTGTTAAACAAATTAAGTAGGCCCGATCTCTAGAGTCTGATCTTTTTGTGTTCACCATTAAAAAATTTTAGAACCCATGTGCTAGTTTTTCTATAGGATCCGTCCAAAAACTATGTGAGACAGTAAAAGACGCTGTTATTTTTGGATCAGAGGTTACATTCGTGAATGTCTTTTTCCCTTCCCTTCGAAACGAATTACATTTGTAAAAAACATTTCATTTATCAGCAGCCTAAACTGCACTGCATGTTACTGAAGCCTCCGATGAGGAGGACACACCCTCCAGTGTTTTCCTCTAAGGCAAGAAACAGCTTGCCCTCCTCCAACAAGATACACACTCTGGCCTCCGCATCTGCACGGCTGGGCAGCGCACAGGCCCAATGACCAAAGGGAAGCGTCTAACCTTAAGATTATTATAAAGAACACTAGGCAGCTCCATATTGGTCTTTAAATAATCAGACTGACCTTAAATCCACATACACTTTGCTAGCCTCTGAACCCATACCTCCTGTCCATCTCATCCATCCCTCCTAACTGAATCTGACCCAAGTTAATCTATAATCGTCAATGTCTTAAGGGCTGAACCAACACAGTCACATACAGTGAACTCCACGGACATAAAAGTTGTAAGACCGTTGTATCACATATGAAATGCTTTATGTATTCTGCTAAGTGTCAAACAAATAAATTGGTAAAAAAAATAAAAGTGTGTGAGCACTGAGGATTTCTCAAAACAAAGCATGCTTAAAAGTGCTGAAACACCTCCCAACGGTTCACCCCGAAGGGCGTGAGAAAACGCGCGGGTCCTGGCGTCACACACCCGCACTGGTCCTGTGCCAGTGCTCTGTGACTCGCTAACGGGTTTCACGCCCCGCGGTTTCCCTACACTTTTCCTGCCGTGCGGATGTCCCGCAAGGGGCGGTGCAGGCGGGCAGGACCTCCAGCCCGTCTCCCACACGTCTCGGAGCAGCATCGGTGTACGGACGGGATTAAAACCCCGCTCGCTCACCATCGCCGCGCCAGCTGCCGTGCAGGCTCCCAGCAGACAGGGCCCGCGCGGGCGCCGCCGCACCTCTCCCGAGGCCGCAGCAACCCGGCCAACCGCAGCGCCGAATCTTTGTGATTCGCGTCCTCGGGGAGGCAGGTGACCTCGCCTCACGCCCGGCCTCACGCTTCACGAACACGACAGTATAACCCGCGCGGGCTGGACGCCCCGCACTCACCCGCCCCGCGGAGTCGAAGTAGCCCTCGGCCAGGGACTTGTTGTAGTCGGCGTAGGGGTTGGGGAAGGCGCGCTGCGCCATGGCGGCCATGGCGGCCTGTGGGGCGCGGGGAGGCCAAGGCGCTCGGGGGCCGCGACCCCGTCCCTCCGCCCGGCCGGTGCGCCCGCGGAAGACGGCTCGGGGCCTCCACGCGAAGGCGGCCGGCGCCCGTGCTGCAGCCCGCGTCCACACGTCGCTGCGCCCCAACACCTGCGCCCGCCCGCGCCTCGCGCCTCGCGCCTGGCGGCGTCGCACAATAACGGAAGCGGCGCTTTCACCGCCCACTTCCTGCCGGCAGGACCAATCAGAGCCTGCTCCAGGGCGGAGTCCTGCCTCCTCCCTTTCAATCTTAAAGAGACAGCCGCGAAGCTGCGCAAGGATAACACAGTACCTGGTTATTCAAGTCTAGGAATGCAATAGTGAGGATGTATCTTAGAAAAAAGTGCAAATGTACCTGTGTTTGTCTTTTTCTTTCTTTTTTCTTTGGTACTGGGAATTGAACTCAGGACCTTCCACTTGCCAGTCAGGCGCTGTGCCACTGAGCTATATCCCCAGCTCCTGTATTTTCTACCTTTTTTTAAAAACATTTTTTAAGAAAGCAAATTTAAGTCTTGATTCTTAAGAATTAGATTTTTTTTACTGCGGAAAAGAAAAATGTCTGCTTTAAGGTCTGAACATATTAGGATTATATTACTGCTGCACTAAAATTGTGCATGACAATGTCTGCTGAGACTTTAAGTCCTTTTTAGTCCATTTAAAAAGAAAGAAAAGGAACAAAACAAGCAAAAACATCACCACCATTAGCTGCTTAATAAAACTAGAATATGGCAAGAGACATAACATATCCTTTTGATATGGGAAAAATAGCTCCCAACCTGTTAGATATCAATATTCCAGAGTTCCTGCTCCTAAACCAAAGAAGGAAGTTAGGAGGTTTTTACTGAAAATCAAAAGAAGAGCTCCTGGATTTCCAGGAGGAGTTCTGAGTGGGTGGCCACCAAGCCTCTTTGTCAGGAGTAATTTATGCACCAAACTGACAGTCTAGGTACAATGTGGGTCAAACTACAATCAACCTATAGGATTACAAGTATAGTCTTTTAGCTAACATTGATCCAATAGGGAAATGAGTCATGTAGCAAGGGTACATGAGAAGAACAAAGGTATTTCGGGGAAAGATGTGTCTGAATGTTCTGGTCACCCATTGATGTGTGATGCCTATCAGCGCCCACTGGTCAGGTGGTGCTAATAGCAGTATAATTTCAAGTTGTCCCTGGGGATGGGGCAAAAATAATCCTGATTTCGAATTGCTGAGGTAAAAATTCAAAAATGTTTAAAAAGATTAGATGATTTTGCTTCAGGATCTCTATTACAGATATAGCTTCCTGGATTGTGTTGAATTTGGGAGGAACTTAGAGAGAGAGAGAGAGCGAGAGAGAGAGAGAGAGAGAGAGAGAGAGAGAGAGAGAGAGAATGTTAAATTTCAGGTGAAGAATTGAGATAATTACACTCCTCAGGTTTTAGTAAAGCATCATCAGTGCATGCAAGACCCAGTTCTGCTACTATCCTTTATCTCCATTTCTTCTCTGAAAGACTCCTACCACAATGTTTAACTTATATATCTTGTAGAAAATATGTTACATTTAGTTGTAATAATCCAGTAAATAAGAATCTGTATTTTACATCTCTATTACTCTATGTACAGTTGGCTATTTTAGATAGTTGTATACCCTCCTAACTTCCTTCCGTAGCTTAGGAGCAGGAACACATTGATATCTAACAGGTTGGGAGATATTTTTCCCATATCAAAAGGATATGGTATGTCTCTTGACATATCCTAGTTTTGTTGCGCAGCTAATGGTGGTGATGTTTTTGCTTGTTTTGTTCCTTTTCTTTCTTTTCACAGTATACCTCTATTAGTATGTATTCTGTTGCTAATTACATAACACCACAGACTGGTGTAAGTATAAAAAATGAGTTTATTTTGGCATACAGTTTTGGAGGTGCAAGCTTAAGGGGCCACATTTGGTGATGGCTATTTTGGTGGTAGAGTCCTGAGGTGGCACAGAACATCACATGATAAGAGATGGAGAACACGTGTGGTTGCGTGTGTGTCTCTCTTCTGTTCTCTTTCCCTTACAAAGCCAGCAAGATTCAATATTGGGGTCTCCACCATCATGAATTTATCTACTTCTAAATGCCTCCCAAGGGCCCCACCTTTAATTTTCCATAGTCACGTTGTTTCCTCCCTCTTGAAACATTTAAGCCTGATTCAAACCATAGGAACCTCTATCTCATTTTACAATTTTTCCCTTATTATAGGCATTATTCCTAATACACAGTAGTACAGCTAGTAATATTCAGGTACACATTATTATCTTACAGGTCTGAGTGTGACTACCCTGAAATATATATACTCAGAAGCTAATTGCTGGATCATTTGCGTAAGTCCCCAGTATGTCTAGACTGCTTTCCAGAGCTACTGGACTAGTTGATAATTTTTTCAATGGTGTCTAGTACTTTCTTTCATTCCCATCTGTTATGGTTTGTGTCTAGATGTACCCCCAAAGCCTCATGTGGGCATGGGGAGGTCAGGCCTTTCAGAGGTGGCTGAGTCTAGTGTTTGTGATTGGTTTGTTGTCTAGTGCTGGGATTGGCAGTGTGAGTGCTGCACCTGCCCAGGGATGGGTAGACAACATAAAATATAAAGGTGGCAAAAAGAGGCATGATTTTCCCTTTTTGCCCTTTTTTATGCTCTTGTTGCCTTTGGTACTTACCACCACCATGAAGGGCTGCCCCTGTGCCACACCACCCTGCCTTGGAGCCAGCTGAGTATGGACTGAAACCTCCAGAAACTGTAACTAAATAAACATTTTCTTCCTTCATTTTGGGTGTCAAGTATTTTGTCTCAGCAACAAAAGAAAAGTAACCAAGAGACCATCTGTTTTCTAATACTTTATGTTATCTAGTGTTTTAATTTTTGTCATTCTAATGGATGACATAGAATCTTATTGCTATAAATAAACTTTCAGTTCTTTTTATTGCTAATGGCATTGAACTTTTATTCAAGTGATTGTAAGACAACTGGGTTTTACCTGCTCCTATTCTGCACCTATGTTTATATTGGTCATAGCATTATTTTCCTGCTGATTTGCAGAAGTTTTGTGTCTTTTGAAGGGTATAATCCATATATTAATCTCTTCTGGCTTTAGATATCAACTATCTTATTTAGTCTGTTAAGTTTTTCTAAGACATCATTGAATTGATGAAGTTCTTTTGATGAAGTTAAACCACTCACATATGTTATTATGAATTGAGGATTTTTCTTCTTGTTCAGCAAAACTTTATTGACTCATAGGCTCCAAAGATGACTTCCTACATTTTATTGTATTTGCTTTTAGCATTTTACATTTAAGTTTTTAACCTATCTGGAATTCAATTTGAACTATGTTATAAGGCATAGATATAAACTTATTTTGGGGAAGGAAGTAAAACAGTTAATGAAAGTTCAGATATACTGAAAGCTTGAATAAGTCCTTTCTTTTTTTCCTTGTAAAAAATTCAAAGATTTCAGTTACTGAAAATCACGTGATCCTTCCTTCCATCTCTAGTTCCTTCCCTTATTTTTTATTAGAGAACAAACCCAGAGACTCCCTCTTGGGTTCCAGGGGAAAGAGTCAGAACTGCAGACTGAGAGGTTTAAACAACATAATTATTTTTTCACAGTTCTGTAGAATACAAGTCTGAGATCAAGATGTTGGCAGAGTTGGTTTCTTCTGATGCCTCTTTGCGTGGGTTGTACACAGCTGTCTTTTCCCTCTGTTTTCGTATGGTTGTCCCTCAGCTGGTTAGTGTGTGTCCTTATCACTTTCATAAGAACACTATTTTATTGTATTGAAGCCCACATAGTGACCTCTTTAACGACCTCGTCTGTGAATACAGCCACAGACTGAAGTAGTTGGTTTGGACTTCAGCACATGCACTTTGTTTAGTCCATAATAACATCTATGTTTTCACCTATATTTATGGTATGTGAACATACTTGAGGGTATGATAGCAATTATGCTATGGTTTTTCCAGAACCTTTCCTCTCTTAGTAAATTTAGAATGAATATATGTATATATATTTAGAAATATATTTCCTTAATTTGTAAAGTTGTCTTATGTGAACTCACAAAATAATCATATGACTATTTTTTAAAAAAGAATACTTCTAGAAATCCTGGAAGGTTTATGTGAAACAGAGAAAACAAATGTCATTCAAGGGAACTTTAGTTCCATTTTAAGATCTCAAGTCCAAAATGTTATAACACATATTAAAGTGAAATCTGTACCTTGGTTGTAAAAGGGCCCTGCAACATCATCACTGAAGTAAAGAGGGGTGTATTTCTGTCATTTTGGATTAGCTTGACTTTCTGTGACCATTCAGGATCACGGATTCCTTCTGTCTTGTCTTTCTTTCCTTACTTTTGTGTTATTCTTGCTGGCAAAGTCCTTGCTGGTCATGGGCATGTCTGTGCCAGCTCATGAGGTCAGGCAAACACAGGGGTGCACAGGACAGGCAGTGGAATTCATCACTGGCCAGATGAATGATGCTTGATGCCCAGGAGTCTGTGAAAATGGAAGCTTTTTCTGAGCTGCTGTATGTGCAGCTATAATGAAAGAAGAGGACTGACTGCTGTTCAATTAGTGATCTTAAAGCAAAACTCAGAGAGCAACTTAGCCTTTCTCTTCCTCTGTAAAATCTTTCCAGCACAGGCAAGCAACTTCCCTCAGGAGTGCAGACTTGCACTTTCTCACCACTGTCCTGTGCTTTTCTCATTGAAAAGGTAGACACATCAAGCAGTTCTCTCATAGGAGTCTCCTCCCTTTCAGGGACAATACTGGGTACCAACACAAATAAAATTAACAGATGGGTTATAAATAAGCTTCATAGCATCTTAACATCCTGAGATACACAGGATGTGTTTTCTGTCAAGTATAAAATAGGGTTAGCTGCTAGGATGATTGCCTTTGTTTTGCTTCTGTAGCTCTACTTTCTTATTGTCACAAATTGTGTGAAAGGGGATCTCTGCTTGGTTCAGGGCTTAGCCTCCTTTTGAGCATTTCTAGTGTCTGGGAAAGTGCACTATGAAAGTTTTCCTGAAAAATCTCTTTGCAGTTTTGTGGGGTTTTCTGCAGGGTTTTGTGGTTACAGAATTTCTACAAAGGGATTGGAGATTGCAGGTTTATTTTTCCTTTTTCCTGTGGATGGGGACTTGAGAGCTGGGGAAGACCTGTGTCTGGTGCCACCAAGTAAAGCTTTGCTGGGAGAGGGACTGGCTGTCCCATAACCCAGGAGCTTCCCCTCCCCTGCCAGTGCAAATGGAACCTAAAGAGGGGCAGGATGACTGAGGAACAGCAGGCAAAAGGACCAGGGTAAGGTTTTGGGGGGCTCAATGGGGAAACCTGTATTATTATGATGGAATGGGAGCCTGATCACTTCCTGGGGAATACCTAGTAATTTTATCCAGACTAAAATTGGACTGATCCACCTTCCTGAGCAGGAGTGGCCTGTAGTGGGAATTTTCTCATGGTGGCGTTAAGGTATGGGAGTGACCTGCTGTGAGAAAGGCTCATAGTTGGTCAAATTTGAACTAGTTAGATGAAACCTGCACCCCAAGTGGAATGTGGGGGGAGGCCTGTGAGAGAGCTGCTCTCTAAAAATCTATGGGACAGGTCCGCAAAGACAACAGCTCACAAAGAGGTATACTAAATAGACAAGAGAAAGCAGGACCCCAATTCAGGAGGGAAAATGAAGAAAGCTCCAACAAGCAGGCGAGAGAGAAAGCCAGCTGTCTTTGATCAGGCCATACAAGGGTCCTACAGATACCCCATCAAGAGACCAGGGCACCTGTTAGTTATGATGCAAAGGGTAAAATCCAAGGGGGGGGGCAGTGGGTCTTGATTTATCAGCTTTTTCAACCACTGACCTTCTCAACTGGAAGCGTTATACCCTCTCCTACCCAGGGAAGCTGCAGGTATTCATGGATCTAATGCAATCCATCTTCCACACACGCACACAACCCAAATTAGGCAGATTGTAAACAGTTTCTCCTGATGCTATTCAATACTGAATAACACCAGAGAGTGACACAGGCAGCCCTCTGCTGGTTAGAGGACCATGCCCCTGCAGAAGTGATGAATGTCTAAGCCTATGTTCAAAGACTGTCCCTGAGTCTGAACCAAATTGGGACCCAAATGTTGTAACCAGAGATAGACAGTCTAATAAAATCCTGAGAAGCCCTCCTGGAAGGCTTGAAGGCAGGAAGCAAGAAAACCATAAAATGGGAAAAATTTCAGAGGTGTTCCAAAAACCAGATGAAAGCCCCAGTCAATTCCATGAGAGAGCTGGTTAGACATTTTGGCTCTACATTCTGTTTAACCCAGAAACAGTAAAAAATCAGTGCATGGCAAGTGCAGCATTTGTAGGACAAGCCCAAGGGGATACCAGACAGAAATTACAGAAACCAGGGGGCTTTGGTGCCATGAATGCCACTCAGCTCTTGGAATTAGCCACTAAAATATATGTTAACCATGTTCAAGAAGCCAAATGGGAGGGTGACTGAAAGCTTAAAGTAAAGTTAGATCTGCCGGCAGCAGTACTCATGGGGAAAAAATCAGAGGTCACCAAGGGACAGGGGCGAAGGAGAAAACAGGAAAAAGGTCTAACTGACAGGGACCCAAGAACCAGGAGAAGCTAGCTTGAAATCAATGTGCATGATGCAAAATGAAAGGACATTGGAAGGATGAATGCCCAGAAAAAGACAAAAAGGACAGTGGAGGCTATAAGACCAGAGACTTCATAACCAGGGACTGCTCATAGGGAGAGCAGGAAACCTGATTGTCTGGTGGGAACTGAAAACTATGAGGATTAGGCCAGACCAGGCTCCATCTTCCTACACCCCAAGGAGCCTATGGTCACAATGAAAATAGGGGGCCCACTGATGGATTTTATATTGGACAGCAGAGTCAAGCACTCAGTAGTGATACAATGCATTGGGCTACTGTCTAAGAAAAAAGACTCAGTATCAGGGACTTTTATGCAAAAATCTTTGCATTCCTCTAGAGACAGTAAATACTCTTAACCCTGCCACTTTGCTCTCAGTTGGACCAAGAGACCTGCTTCATGACTGTGGAAATTGTGGATGAGGTATTCTTAAGCCATGGAGATCTGACAGATCAGCCTCTGGGAGACCTAGATTTGAGTATTTCACAGATAGGAACAGCTTTATATGGGAAGTGGTCCAATAAGCAGGATATGTAGTGGAGACATTGGACTCTGTGGTAGAGGCCCAGCCTTTGCCCACTGGAACCTGTGTTCAGAGGGCTGAGCAATAGCTCTGGCAAGGACACTATTACTAAGGGAAAAAAGATTAACATATATACTGATTCCAAGTATGCCTTTGCCATGCTACATGTTCATGGAGCTATATACAGGGAAAGAGGGATCCTGCTGTTGGAGAAAAGGAGATAAAATACATAGAAGAAATTTTACAGCTTCTAGATGCTGTATGGGCACCAAGGAAAGTGACTGTTATACACTACAGGGGACATCAATGGATTGGTATGATAGAAGCCAAAGGAAACAAAAAAGCTGCCAAAAAAGCAAAACAGGCTGCTATGGCAGCTCCACAAACCAAATGGTGGGTTCTGGGCCTACCCTTCATCCCAGAACTCCTATTCCTGGAGACCTCAAACTATACTTCAATTGAAAAGGGATGGTTTTCCCAGGAGCCTGGGTCTTATATCAGTGGAGAATGGTGGAGATTCTCTGATGGGTGATTGGCTCTCACTGGAGTGATGGCCCCTAGTTGTGTGGGGCAATTCCATCAAGGGTCTCATGTGGGAAAAATGGCACTAGAGATGTTACTTCATTCACTTCTACATGCCATGGCTCACTGCCATTACGCTGTTTGGGAACAGTGCCTGATCTGTATGCAGAACAACCCAAAACAAGGGCCCATCAGGCCTTTGGGTATCCAAGATGCGGCTGATACTCCATGTGAAAACTTGCTTGTGGACTTCACTGAGTTGCCCTGAGTGGGGGCTATCAATATATGCTAGTGCTAGTCTGTACCTTCTTGGGGTGGGCAAAAGGCTTCCCCACCTGGACAAAGAAAGAACTGGAAGTAGCAAAAGTGCTATTAAAGGACATCATCCCAAGGTTTGGACTGCCCCTGACTTTGGGATCAGACAGTGGGCCAGCATTCATGGTTGAGATAGTTCAGGAGCTCACATGATGTTAAAAATAAAATGGAAATTACATACAACCTACTGACCTCAATGCTCTGAAAAGGCAGAGCACATGAACCAGATGCTCCAATAATTTCTGAGAAAATACTGTCAAGAAACACACTTGAGATGGGAGCAATCCTGCCTATACACCCCCAACTTCCTGTCTGGTGATCACTAAGAAGTGGGTATTGCTCTTATGAAATGATGTTTGGCTGGTCACTCCCAAATATAAGTCAAATTAGAGGTGATCTCCATGAATACGAGAATTAACTCTAAGGGGACAGATGCAGGCTTTGAGAATAGCCTTGCAAGGTATCCATGACAGGGTACAGGAGAAAATGACCATAATTTTAGCAGACCCAATATACCCCTTCAAACCTGGAGACTCTGTGTCAAAAGGTGGGATCCTACTACCTTAGGGCCCATTTGGGATGGACCCCACACTGTAATCTTGTCTATCCCCACTGCTGTTAAAATTGCAGGAGTGGTACCTTGTATCTACCACAACTGGCTGAAGCCAGCAGTTGAAGACAAGTGGAGCAGCTGAAAGAATCCAGACCAATCAAACTGGCTGATTCTGCAGAGAGATCAAGTCATCACCAACGACAGCAGCCCTGCTTTAGTCACACTGGAAGCTGACTAGTCTATGCATGGAGAAGCTTTAGGATCAACAGTCCTTCTCTGGTCACTGTGAAGGTTGACCAGTTGACACACGGTAGAAGCTGGAGGATCATCATGGGGTTATAACAACCACATAAACCTCTTTTCCTTTCTGTTATAATTCTCTTTTTCCTTCAGTCTAGGGGAAAATCCTTGGAGGAGTGCTCCCACTATATTCACACCACATGGTCAGGAAGCATTAAAATAGGAATCTTGATTTATCATACCTACCATGAGTATGCAGGAACGTACAGGGGAACTTGCACTCACAATCAGGTAACTTCCTCAGTCTGTGACCCAGGAGAAAACAAGGCCTATGTCCGTTATGACCCCAAGTCCTCCCCACCTCCCCTTGTGAAAACTAGTTTGAAGTCTATGCTGGAAAAAAGATACACAAAGAGGTAGCTGTTTAAGTAGGTCATACGGAATGGTATGCAGGAATACTGCACGCCCATCTATATGCATCAAGTTACAAGTAGTACTTGAGCTCATCTCCAATGATACAGCAAAGGCCTTAAATCTGTTGGCACAACAGGCCTTGAAAATGAAAAATGCCATTTACCAAAGTAGATTGGCTTTAGACTTCCTCCTAACCCAGGAAGAAGGAATCAATGGGAAGTTCAGTTTGAATGAGTGTCTGGAAATTGATGACAATGGTAAGGTGATTGAAGACATCACTGCCAGTATCCAAAACCTGGTTCATGTCCCAGTCTGAAAGTGGCAAGGTTGGTCTCCAGACACTTTGTGAGGAGGCAGGTTCTCTACTTTTGGAGGGTTCAAAACCTTATAAAGATAGTCCTAGCAATCTTAGAAGTCTGTCTCACCATTCTCTCCTACCAATACTTGCCAAAAACATTCAACAACTATAAAACTCTAGTGAACAGACATACCATCACCTGACTGATGGCCCTAACTTGCCTGATGGGGACCCGCCCCTCCAGATAGAATGGAAGGTGTTGATAGTAATGCTATCTATTAAAAGTGCACTTATAGAGAGCTTCAGAGGGGAATAACCTCTCCAAGTTCTTCTTTTCTCGCCGATAAGGGAGGCACATTAAGCAGTTCTGTTGTGGAAGTCTCTGCCCTGAGACAGGCAATACTGGGTACCAGCACCAATAAAACTATCAAATGGGGCTATAAACAGGCTTCACAGCATCCTAATGGCCTGAGATACACAGGATATGTTTTCTTTCAAGGCTGAAATAGGGTTAGCTGCTAGGATGATTAACTGCCTTTGTTGCACTTCTGTATCTCTACTTGCTTGATGTCACAAACTGAATAGCAGGCGACCCTTCCTCGGTTCAGGGCCCAGCCTAGTTGTGAGCATTTCTAGTGTCTGGGGTGGTACACCAGTAAAGTCCTCCTGAAAAATCCCTCCTGATCTCTAGTTTCTTGGAAATTCCACAACAGTCTTCAATGGGTAATGGAAGTTGCAGTAATGGATATTACTACCTCTAGCACAAGGGCAACATATTTAAGTTTCTGTGGTCTTCTCTCTGCCTCTGACCTCATTGCATCAACACCTTCTCTATTTTTTTCCAGTATATTACCTCAGACTTTGTAGCAGGCAGATCATTGACCTACGGTAGAAGATAGATCATGAGACTCCATATTCTTTTTCCCAGAAAACACATGCACACAATCAATTGATCAATCAAATACCCTTTATTTTTTTCTCTTTCATATTCTTATGGAGAGTACCATTTCCTTTCAGCTCAAAATCAGGTAAAGCAAGATTTATCTAAGCTGAGTTTAATGTCACTATCTTGTTGGTTTAACATCTAGCTGGACTGTGTACTACTGAAGCAATTTTCTGTTTTATTCATGGTACAGAATTCATGCATTGACAGGAGCTATTGGCAGTGGAGGAAACAGGAACATAAACACATACCAGGCACACTATGGTACACTTTTAATTTCCCAGAGACAGCATTTCCTACGGCTCTGGCAACATTTCCTCCCTGTTGTGTCAGGACTGTTATTAGTGTACTGACAGATTCCTTTCTCTAAATGTACCTGCTGGGTGAGAGTCACGATTATGTGAAACACAGGTGTGCTGAGGCTTCCTCAGGAGATTAAAAAGATTGTGAGTATAGAAGCTGGTCAAAGCTGTATGAACGCTTACACTGTTTTCTCTTTCCCTGTCTACAGTTAACTCTTGAGGAGGGATCTTGATCAACGGCATAGTTTATGCTTTATGAGCAAAAGGAAAAAGAAGATTTCTTCTTTATCACTGAAGGTGTGTACCTGTGCTACGTTGTTAAAATTATGCTGACCTTCATTCTCCATAGTTTTGAAGTGCACAATGGAAATCATTATGCTCCTTACTGGAAGTTCTCACAAGGAAGAGTCATCGACCAACTGGATTGCATTTACCTCCACCCACGTACTGCCAAACAAACTCACTCATGATATGAGGCAATGAGTTGCCAAAGCCTTACCTGGTCACATTCTGAGGTATCCTTTGGTGAATCTGGCAGTCCTACCTGCTGGTAGGAGGAAGTAGCCAACAGGAGAGAGACTGGGCGTTTTGGTTTTTCTTTTTAACCTTGGGAATTGTCTCACAGCAGGCAACTTTCAATCATTTAAAGGAAAAACTGCAACATTTTCTGACTTGCCTGGTAGTCACATTATTTGTACTTACTTCTTTTCTGTTTGCAATAAGAGACAAGAGTGAAAATGCACCGGTGAGTAATTGTGAGTTGAGAATAGTTTCTCATAAGAAGGGGGAGAAGTTGTTTTATCAAAGTGATGTGAATTTAGCATTGGAGTTTACAGACCTGGAACACATAAAGAATCACACAGCTTCCGCCTGCTACCTCCACATTGGATCATTGTGAATGGACCATGTTACTGAGCTCTCGGTAGCACAGGCAGAGGCTGCAATAGCTAGGAATGCAGCTGCCGGAAGGAGCTGACTTCATCGGCCTCATCACAGTTCCTGAGCTGAGCCTCAAAACCTGGATCCCAGGCTATTCTCAGAACTCGCTGGGAAGGGAAGGAAGAAATTCTTGGTCCAAATTTCCTAAGTGCCAAGTCAGGATTGTAGTTTAAATAGTTATACAAGACTTATTCCGTAGGTAACTTCTAATTTTTAGAGCACTAACTCTTAGGCAATGTGTCACCTCAAGAGCTAATACAAGATCAAGATTTTTAGACTTTGCTGACAGAAATTCTGACTCAGGAGGTTTGGGTTCAAGCTGCATTTAAAAAAATCTCATATGAATTTCTTGCAGACTAGAGTTGTGCTAGTCAGCTTTCCTTCACTGCGACAAAGTATCTGAGAATAATAAGACAAGAGGTTTATTTGGGATCATGGTCTCAGATGATTCAGTCCATGGTTACTTGGCTCCATTGTTTCTGGGTCTGTGGTGGAAGAGTGCGGTGGAAGAATGTTCACCTCATGGCAGCCAGAAAGGAAGGAAAGATAGAGGGGAGAGAGAGAGAGAGAGAGAGAGAGAGAGAGAGAGAGAGAGAGATATCCACAGGGACAAGGTATACCTTCAAGCACATTCCTGGGGACGTACTCTTCCTCCAACTGTACCCTACCTCCAAATAATCCATTCAGCTATGAACTCACCAAGGTAGTGATCATTTCAGAAGGTTCATATCATCACTTTTCTAGGCCCTGTCTCTGAACATAGCTGCACTGAAGATCAAGCCTTCTGAGGGGACAATTTAAGTCTGAACCATAGCAAGAGTCTTGGAGACGAGGTTGAATCTTTATATGATTCTCTTGCAGATTAGAGTTTGATATATCCTGGTTCCACTGAGGGATAGAAGAGAAGATGCTGGATATAAAAACTGCGGCTCTCCATTACAGATCGAAATTCTGTGAATGATTATGCCTTCCAATATGCAGGGTACCTTGTAGTCCCTGAAGTATTTCATAGGCTACAGTTTAAAAAAAACAAAACAAAAGGGAAGAAAGATATTGGTTCACTGTAATCCAACCCAACTTATAAGTAGCTATTTCACCTAGACACTCCTACACAGGGAACATTCATAACTTCTTTTCATAACCAATTAGGAGGGTTTTTTTGCAAGCTCGTTTTTCTAGGATGTTTTTCTTAGTTCTAGCCTAAAGGTCTTTCAGCCAGAAGTTTAAACATGTCTGGAGTAGGGTGGAGAATAACTAGTCGGGACAAGCCTTTTATAAGTTTTAAAGCTTAACCTTGATCTTCAGGCAGAATAATTCCATTTTATGCCTTTTCATCATGCGTCCTAAGCTGTTCAATAAACCTCTGTAATGTCAAGCCAGGGGCTACACAGTCTAATGCTGAGAGAACAAAGAGGTTTGCTTTGCTCCATGTCTCAGGCTCATAAAATTTCTGGACACCATGGTGGAGGTGGCTGGAACACAAAAAGGCCAAAAAAGACTGATCCACAGCCCCTTTAACAGCAGTGTCTCCTGTTTACAGGGTCTTCTGTGTGGGCCAGGCCCTCTCATTGAACCATCTTCTTTCACTCTTGGGTCAGTCTCATGAATAGCACTGCTATGATTATCCCACTTTCGCATGTGAAGGGCCTGAGACTCATGTAGTTAAATCATTTTCCAAAGTCACCATCTAGTACAAAGTGACTCAGACTTCTGGCCTGATAGCCAGTGTGCATCACCACCCCTTTTCCCTCTCTTCTCCCCCTCCCTGCACCCAGGGAGCTCTTTCCCTCAGTATTTCCTTTCCTGCCTCACCCTCTGCTGGCCATTAGGGCTCTTTGGCTGCTGCCAGACACCACTCTTAACCAACTTTGCCCCATTGTAAAGTCCTGTTATCATCTCTGCTCCCAGCCTGTGCTTTCCTTGCTCTGAACATTTGAATGGAATTCAAACAGACTGGTAGAAATGCATACGGTGAAAAATAAATGTTTTAACTAGGCAAGATGGCGCATGCCTGGGATCCTAGAAACTAGGGAGGCAGAAGAGCAGAAGGTAGAAGAGCACATGCCTGAGGCCAGTGAATTGATGAGGCTCTGTCTCAAAATTAAAAAGGAAGAAAGAAAGAAAGAAAGAAAGAAAGAAAGAAAGAAAGAAAGAAAGAAAGAGGATGTAGCTCAGTGGTTGAACACCCTAGATTTTCCTGTGTCATTCAATCAATCAATCAATCAATCAATCTACCAATTAACTTTTTATGTTTGCTTCCAAAAACCACACATTTGTGTCCATATATCTTGTTTATACACACGGCTGGCCCTGCCTGAATAGGTAAGCATGAGGTTTCTAAAGTACTTCCAAGTTATGTTCTCTGATTCATTTGTTGAGTCTTCAGTTTGTTTGTTTATCCATTCACTCATTCTTCACATAGATTTTAAATAGGTGTTTATGGAGCACTCTACTGTGCTCTGGGTTTTAGGAATACAAAAGTAAAAAATAAAATCTCCAATTTATAATATCTCTCAGTCTAGTAAGAAGGTGAGTAGTAAACAAATGATCACAAGGTACATAAGTGACATGCTTTAAAATACTCAGGGAGGTATGAGAAATACTTGACCTGGGGCAGTCAGAGAGGTTTCCCAGAAGGTGATTTCTGAGCTTGTTTGGAGAAGAATTTAGCAATAAGCTAAGTAAAGGTGAGCAGAGGGTGACTGTCTTGGACAGAAGGATCAGTTTGTATACAGATGGAGTAAGCGGAAGTAACAAAACTTCCAGTACACTACCTGGAACAGAGGGAGGGAGCAGAGGTCTGGAAAAACAAGAAGTGCCAGTGAGACCCTGGTCCTGGAAGGCTCAGAAGACTGACCAGGAGCCTGTACTTTATCCTAAGGACGATGGCGGACAAGGGGGTGAATTTTCTTCTGACAAAGCTCCTCAATGAACATTTTCCTTAATATTTCTGGCTCCTTACTATTTCTTCCTTAAGTTTCAACTCTGAATTATGGATTGTTTTTATTACAGCGAATACTTCCTGGTATTGCATGTATTTACATGTTTATCTTAAAATATTACTCCTCGAGGGCAAGAGACTGTCTCACGCATAATTGTATCCCTAGAATCTACACTAGTAGCTTCCTCTAGAAGGATCTGTTGAGTGCATAAATGCACAAAGGAAACAGCAATGAAGTCACGCTCTTCTGCTTCTTGAAGCCGTCTCCTTTGGTCTCCTAGTTCTTCATCTTCTTCCTTGGTTGTTGTTTTCTTCCTACTCTTATTTTGTTTTTCACTACTATGCCCTTCTTCCTCAGACTACTTTTGATGTAGTCTCCTCTCTGAGCCTCCTCCCCAGTTTACACTCACCAAAGTCTCTCATATGAGCCTGTGGCTTGCACTGCCTCCTATCTGCTATAGGCTTCCAGTGCCTACTGCTCACCTGTGTATATTCTGAGCTCTGGATTTAGTTTCCATTGGCTTTTGGTGAAGTACTGTGGTTGAGAGCTCGGCTTTTTTATTGGAGGCATAGGGATGGGTTTAAGTTCCAGTTCAGTTATTGTCTTTTCAAATGACCTAACTTTCATGGTATGATCTCTTGGCAGAGCAAACTGCTCACTTCATGAACCAGGAAGCAAAGAAAGAGAAGATTATTAGCATTCTAATTAGCAGATGTCTTCAGTGACTTTAGGACCTTCCCAAATCCACTGCCTAAAGGTCCCACCACTTCCTAATAATGCCACTCCGAGGATCAAGTCTTTACATATAGACCTTGGGGGGACTCTCATCCAAACATTCCACAGGTTCATGTCCATCCCACAATGTAAAATGCATTCAGTTAACCTTCAAGAGCCTCCAGTGTCTTAAATATTCTAGTATTGCTCCAAAGTCCCAGTCCAAATTTTCCTTTAAGATTCAAGGAAAACTGAACTGTAAGCCCCTGTAAAGGTAAAAAAGAGATCTGTGTAATTCCAGGATACAGTGGTGAGCCAGGTAATGGGTGTACATTAGGTATTGTTCAGTTTTTTATTGTTGGGACAAAAATACCTGGCACTTTCAATTTAAAGAAAGAAAGGCATATTTGGACTTATGGTTTCAGAGGTTCAATCCATGGTTAACCAGCTTCAAGCCAAAAACATTATGGGAATGGTGGAAGCAAGTCATTCAACTCATGGCACCTGGGAAGCTGGGAACAGATGAGTCTGAGAGTAAAGGACGAGGGACCAGATTAGTCCCTAAGGTCATGCAACCGTGACTCTCACCCAGACACATTCAGAAGTGTGCTGTACTGATCTTCCAGGTTTCTCTTGAGCAATTCAAGATTGACAATCACATGTTCCCATTCCAGAAGGGAGAAATAGGAAAATAGAAGGTGGGGGGGTTGGCCCAAAGCAAAACCAAACCCTCTCAGGGTAAACATTAAATCTTAAATCTCAATGTTTGGCACCTGTGACACATTGCACTGGGAGTTGGGATCCTAAGAGATTGGGCAAACCCGCCCCTATGGCTTTGCTGGTAGAAGCCCTATGACTGTTCTTTTAGCTCTGCTCACTGCTTGTAGCTTTCCCTGATGAATATTCATGTTCCCAGTACTTAAACCTTTCTGGGGTCTCCACTGCAGCTTTGGTTTCTGTCTCACAGGTCCACTATGTATTTCCTGGTGGGGGGCTCCTTGTCAGGACTTCAACCTGCAGAGCACCACTCTGCATCCCAGGATTTCCTTTAAAATATTGACGAAAGGTGCTATGGCTCTTTTGCTTTTACATTCTGCGTGTATGCAAAACCAGTGTCATGTGAATAATGTCAGTGTCTGCTACCAGCGTGAGCTGTACTTGTGTTTGCTGGAACCATGGCTGCCGTGACCGCTAAGTGATTTGTCAGTTGAACGTGGCAAAATGAATCCTGGGGGAGTGAATCTGGAAGGACAGTTTCCCCTGAGGCTCTTTTCTCAACCAATTTTGGCTCCAAAGTCTTGAAACAAAAATCTTTGAAAGTTTTTGAAACGAGTTTGCATTTCTGCACTTTTGAGTTTGTGACAGGTGGGGTGGTTTTGCAGATTCCTGAGATTTCAAGGCATCTTTCCAATTGTCTCAGTACAAATCACTTATTATCTTCATTTCATTGGCATTAATCTCTTTAGCAATGGCTCCCTTCTTTATTGTAATTTTATATACAGCCCATATCTAACCAGAATTTTTCCAATCCTTCCACTTAATTCTTATTTGCTCCCAGTTTTCACTGTAAATTTTGCAAAACAAACAAACAACAACAAAAAGCAGCCAGTAATAGGCTGAATGCTTCATTGGGTTGAAATTTCCTCTGTCAAGTAAGCTAGTCCATCACTAGTCTGTCATATAAACTATCCCATCATCATTCTGGGAATGGATGAAATGCTGGTAAATTCTTAGCTGTGGTGGAATATGGATGGCTTCCAGGCCAATTCCTCACAGAGTCCTCATTTCCATGGCCTCCACCATCTACATTTCCATTAGCATTTCAGTCTTCTAAGCCCTTACCAGAATCATCCACCAAACTCTGTTTATAATATTCTAGGCTTTTTCTAGCCTGATCCTTTGGACTCTTCCAAACTCCTCCCATAAATAAATTCCAAATACTTCTCCACATCTTCAGGTATATAATAGAAAAGGCTGCCCCTCTCCTTGGTACCAATTTTCTGGGTTAGCTTTCCATTACTGTTGTGAAATACTTGAGGCATTTAACTTATAGAGAAGAAAGTTTTACTTTGCCTCATGGTCTTGGATGTTCCAGTCCATGACCAAGTGGTCCCTTAGCTTAAGACCTCTGGTAAAGCAGCACATCATGGTGGGAGTTTGTGGGAGAGGAAAATGCTCATCTTATAAGCTAGAAGCAAAGACAGATAACCCTGTTTATTGTTCAGGTGTTTTCTACTGCATGGGCATACCGCATTTTGTTTTTGCTCAGTCATGTGTTAATGAAAATTTGGGTTATTTTTCAGTCATTGATTATTAAAAATAAAGCTTCCAGCAATATGTAAAAGTTTTTTAGTCTTTTGAGATTTGCATGTCCTTAGAAATGGAATGGCTTGTAGTATGTTAACTATATGTTTAACTTTAAGAAAGTAAATTGTTTCAAAAAACTTAAAATACTTGTACCATTGCACACTTCCACTAGCAATGTGTAAGTTCCAGTTCCACTATATGCTCACCAACATTTGGGATGCTTGATACTTTTAATTTTAACCACCCAAGTGGATTTTTATAGTTGTATCTCATTGATTTTAATGATTATTTCCTTAATTGCTTATGCTGTTGTATTAGTTAGTTTTTCTGTTGCAGGGACAAAATACTTGGCTTGTGCAATTTATAGCAGAAAAGATTTATTTGGGCTCATGTTTTCAAAGGTTGCAGTCCATAATCAGCTGGATCCAAGGCACACACATCGTGACAGAGGAGTATGACAGAGAAAAGCAGTTTACCTCATGGGGTCTTGAAGTAGAGAGAGAGAGAGAGAGAGAGAGAGAGAGAGAGAGAGAGAGAGAGAGAGAGCCAGAGACAGAAGTAGGAGCAGGGACAAATTTACACCCTTTCAGCTCTTGTTTTCAGTGACCCACCTTCTCCAACTGGGTCGCACCTCCTAATAGCACATTCAACTATGAACTCACTAATGAGTGTAAGTATAGCACTGGTAAGTATAGCTTCTCCATATCCAATCACCTTCAAAAGATGTACCTCTGAACACATAAACTTTGTGGAAGATATTTTAGATCACACCATAATAGTTGTTAAAAAAAACCCCATTTTAATGCTTATTTATCAATCATGTATCTTTTTTTAGTGATGGATCTATTCAAATCATTTATCCTCACCCCCTCCATATTTTTAATAGGGTATTTGTTTTCTTAATAGCATTGAGAGTTCTTTCTAGATTCTGAGCACACTCCCTTACTAGATGTGATTTGTAAGTGTTTTCCCTAGGCTATGGGTATCTTTGTCTTCTTTTTCTCAGCGTTGTCTTTGAAGAGCGTGTAGTAGCAGTACAAGTGCCCCGTACCCTTGATTTTAGTCTGGAACCACCGTGAAAGGACATCATGGGTCTAGAACTCTCCATGTGAGGAACAGCTTTTGCAAATGTATTGTGGGTACACTTCTCCCTCTACTTGATCAGCTTCCTTCTATTCTGTCTCTCCACAGCTCTTATGCCAGAGGGTTCTTCACCATAAACTTTTCCATGCGAACCTTTACCTTGGGTAGTTTCCAGGAACCAATCCTGAAAACAAACCTGTGGCTACTTTTGCTTTCTTTAAACCCTTTGTATGCATATAATACTCTCTACACACAAAAAAATGTCCAGAATAGTCCATCTATTTGTTCCTAGTAACTCTTTCTAGAAGCAAACTCTAATTTGAATGTTCTTAACCATCTACCCTCTCATTTCCTTAAAGAAGTTGTACGTGACTATCTCAGATCTACAGAACCACGGACGGCAGTTTGTCTTCCACATGCTCCAGCTGTGGTGTTGCCCCAATCCCATCTCTTCCCTACTGTCCTCAGTCATTCTTTCCTGCCCTGTGACTTCAGCTATTTAGATATTCAGTGGGAGGAATTGCTCTCTGTTGTCTTATATCGAGATAGTACAAGTGACAGATGGACCTTGATCTGTAAGAGATTCAATCTGAATTTTGTGGCAGCTTATTAATCTACAAATAGCAGCTGTCTTGGGGTGGAACGCACAGTGGAGGCTGTCTGGATTGATATTTGCAAAACACTTTACTAAGACAGAAAAGCATCCATTGGGAATTTTAAGGAATAAGGGTAGAAGAGGTTGATGGAGAGTAAAGGAATGTTCTTCTAAGTCACCCCATGACATTGGTATTCACTGACTTTTCTATGTTTTAATATTAGTTGGAGGGTTGTTTGGTATATTGTGATAACCCCTCATTTGGTTTAAAGCTAAATCTGATTTCTCCCTTTTATGAATTCTTTTCCCCAGCTTTGGTTTTTCTCATTCAGGCGTTTGGATAGTAAATTTACCTTTACACATGTTTGTGCTCCCAGCCATACATATCAATTTGTAGAAAGCAAAACAGAGAATAGTTTAGCGTTAGTGAAATGTCAGGAAAATGCCCAGAAGGCACTAATGCAATACCTGAGTTTCAAATCTGAGAATGGAATTAGGCCACTAAATCAGTTTTCTTGCCTGTGTCGTGGACCATGGGGATATGTCCCAGTTCTTTAAAGAAAGGGCATCTTCATCTCATTCAGTACAACTCACAGGTTTGTGTTGGGAATCTGTGGGAAACAGTCGGATTTGAAACTAATTGAATCTACATTGAAATGGCCTTTCCCTTTCTTTATTAAATATCTGATTTGCTCTAAATCTTTTTCTTTGGCTTGCTTGCATTATTCTTTTTTAGTTGCATAAGTAGGCTATTCTCCATGGTTAAAAGATAAGGTAGAAAGAGAGAAGAAAAAACTGGGACTGAGACTTATTTTTCAGATCCTGGGTATAGCTTTTCCTTTTTTCTTTTGTTGAGGAAAGAATCTACCTCCTCTGGTGTAGAGGGAAAAACAACCAGGTTGTCAATGCAAGGTATTACTACATCTCCAATACCACAGTTGAAACTAAAACATCTTTTCCATTTCAAAAGGAAGGATAACGTACATCTGGACCCGTGATTATTATTCATGCCCATGCTGTAAAAACTCTGTCTCTGATTGTAGGCTGAATTTGCTCATGACCACATTAATTTTCTGGGGTTTGACAGATGTGGTTTTTCAACTGTCTCCTTATTAACATGCTGCCCATCCCTTCTATCGGTTTCCATTGCACCTGCTGTGATAGGGACTGTTTTGTGTATGCAGGTACTATTGCCTTCAGAGATTAAGGGTGCATTGTGAACAGAAACAAACCAACAGATTTATCAGCAACTATATAAATTTCACCCATCTTGTGGACAATAACTGAAGGACTTCCCTTGGGATAGTAATGTTTTTCTTTGGAAACTGTGGGTTAAAAACTTATGTTTACAACTATGTCTATCTCTCCTTTCCAACTCCCTTATCCCTTCTATTTTTTATTTATAATTGCTTTCAGAGCCAGAAAAATAGTGAAGAGGTTGGTTTTTTACATGCTATAGGAAAAAAGTGAAAGTTTTTCCTTTATTATTTACTGAAATTTTTCTAGTAAAATTAGGAAAAGTATTAGTGGACTAGAGATTCACTCTTTTCATGAGTATCCTTCTAATTCTTACTTTTATGCATATCTTGGAAATTGGAGATACAAAAGGTTATAAGAATTATTAAAATCTGTTCACTCCTGTGCTCAGTAAGAAAATTACATAATATAATTTTTTTTTATTTTAAAAAGCAAAGCAGAAAAAAGGATAGAAATAATACAGTATTTAAAAATACAGTAAGAAATCAACACTAGTTGATACATTGGATATTGTTATCTTAGAAGTAGTTGTTCAGGTTACAAGATCTAGGCATAAAAAAATGATCGAACAATCAAACAATGACAGCACAAACTATTCTTTTTGGTGAACTAACAGAAATTAGTATAGTTATCTATTTTGCACACATATACATACATACAGTTACATGCATGTGTAGTACATAATATAATTTTTGAAAAATTCTTTCATTCACCTCCAGCACAAATTTATAGATGATAGAAAAATTTACCTGCAAGTCCTGAGTTGGTGCAAATAGTCTTAAAAGAAGAAAATCCTAAGTCTGACATATTTAAACACTGAAGGGTGTATATTCCAGGTTTAAAGGAAAGAAATCTTTCTTTCTATGTCCAATATGACTTCGCTGGGAGGTAATCAACTGCTGTTGACTTTATTTTGTATTTCCTCCACTGAGCTCCTTGGAGGACAAAGAAAATCTCTTGTTGAGTGCAGTACAGGTAAAGGTAAATATGTCTTGGTACTTGGCTTCTCCCTGGAACATTTCAGGAATAATAATTTTTTCTTTGCAAAACTGACTTTACTCCAGAGGAGTGGCCTGAAACACTGAATAGCTACTTTAGTGTTATGTGTAAGCAGGAGGAAAATTATCCCTCCCTGATGCATATACACCAAAAATCCTGTAGCTGCTCAGGAGCACCATTTAGGAAATCGCAAAGAGCTAAGGCCATATTGTTTGCAGCCATATTCTGGAAGACAGTGGCGTTAAATACTTACATCTGAGATAGATTATAATGGTGCATATCTTAGTCACTTTCCTCACCCTTGGAACACAATCCCCAATGCCTACAATTTAAAGTAGGAGAGGTTTGTGTTGGTCCAGGGTCAGCAATCTCCAGTGAAGAAACCCCATGGTGCAAGGGTCCGCCTTGGAGGGAATGCGCTGTTGTCATGGTGATAGGGAGGCAGAGAGAGAGAGAGACAGACAGAGAGAGAGAGAGAGAGAGAGAGAGAGAGAGAATGCAGGAGCTGGGGAGGGAGATGCACCGTGCAGGTATCAGTGAACCTTTTCTAACTAGGCTCCACCTACTCGCAGCCCATCAGCTATGAACCCGTTAGTGGAGCAATCTATTGGTGCATACCGTGCCCTCAGGGTCCGGTCACCTTCCATATCTGTGAGACACTGGGGGACATTTCACATCCAAACCACAACAGTGCCTACTTCATTTCTTCTTTCCTTGCACAGGCGTGGTTGGTTTATCTATGTGACTCTGTGTGACATTAACAGATCAATTTCAGCCCTGGTCATGTGAAGTAATTCTGTATCTAATACATGCATATCACTTTAAAATCTGTTGAGAATTACACCCTAAGTGGTTTATAATAGCATTTTGATCGCATCATTGAAAATTTAAAAACTACTCTTGGTGGCATCTAGACTTACCCACTGCAACTTGAGTTCTTGTTTCCATTGTGAAATTAAGTGCATTACATCGTTAGATAGGAGATTCCAGAATACTCAAGGAAGGGGTGGGGAGAGAAGGATATTGTTATCTTAGAAGTAGTTGGATATTACTACAGGGCATGTCAAAAGTGAGACTAGAGAAGAAGCTCTCTTCCTTTAGTTGTGAGTCATGACTATGGTAAGAAAAAGCTGAATTTTTAGAAAATTGAAAGTAGGATTGTTGAATTTTTGTACTATTAAACCGGCATCAAAAATTGGATGACACAATCCACACACACACAGTGGCTTTGTTGGTCTGTTAATCTAATTCTTAGAAAGCTCAATTTTTGCTTTTTGTTTGTAAGATTATTGTCCACAGCACCTTAGTTTTGGTATCTAGCTCTCTCTCTGCCTCACAGGCCTCTTGTGTCAGAGAAGTCCCTCCAACTCCAAGGTCCTGGATTCCTTTGTCCTAGAATGTTCTGAGGACTAAGCTGGATCACTTCACTCAGGGTTGTGATGCTCCAGCAGGAGATCCTATGATGCTTCCAGGATGCTAATGATAGTAAATTTGTAAACAAATTCTTCTGAAGTGAAGGTTTGAATTGTGCATTGGCAGGAATTGTTTGAATAATTGACTTGAATCAGTTTAATTGGTTATAAGACAGTGTTTTGTGTTTGTTTTGTTTTTTTGGAAGCTGTAATTATCACTCGTATTGAGTTCCTGCAGGAACGATCTAAACGTTGTATGTTTTGAATTAGGTTGGATGTAACAGCATGGATTTGACATCTGTGAAGTTGTTTGTGAGCTACGAGGGTCTTGTGACAGTGGGAAGTCCCTAGCTTACCTCCACCATGAGGGCACCAAACTGCCACCTCTTTCCCTTCTTTCTGCACTAGAGAGTTGCAGCACCACCTTGAACTGGTCTGTGGAGTTGCAGGTGCCTCTCTTTTAAGAAGAGCCTTCTGCTGGGGGCTTGGAATGTCCTGTGTCAGCTGAAGAACCAACTTAACGAGCCTATCAGCCAGAAGACGGTCATATCACTCCATTGCTTGGGTTTCTCTTCTCTTAATGGGAACCTCAGTGAAGATTTAAGGGTGCTGGTCCTGAAACTGGAGAGACAGGAGGCCACCGAGACACTGGAGCCAACCAATGCAATGTTATGGGGTTTGCTAAATAATCCAAGGACCTGGTGACAGGGAAGATGCCAAGAAAGTTGGTGGTGGTGAATTTAGTTTGAGGCCAATCCCATACACCAATAGATGAGAGTTAGTTTTCACGATCCTTTCAGAATTCCTTTCTGTGCAATACAATTTTGTGATTATGTACCACACATCATTTGGAAATCTCAAAAGATGTGGTAAGCAATCGCAGCACTTGATGGCTGAAGAACCTTCAAACATAGTTATGCAGTTTAATGACCCACAGTTTTATGTTTTGTACATATAGGGAACAAGTTCCAAAAGGTTAAGTTAATTGCTGCATTCCCCTAGCACGTCACTAGAGAAATCAGAAGTAAGATAGCTACCATGAATGGACACCGGCTATTTCTTTTTTTTTTAAAGAAATATAAATGAAAGCATTTTATGTTATTGAAATTTGATCATCTGCAGAAAATAACTTTTAATGTATTATTTGGAACAAGGCTCAGAGAATATCTGTCTTCTTTACATTACCATGAAACCCACAGGCCCATTTGTAGCACAGAGTAGAGGATTTTTTTTT
>RJWT010007629.1:10480-27460 GCA_004365215.1 Cuniculus paca | reverse complement strand
CCAGGCCATCTTTTTTATTTCTTTGTTCCTTCTCAGCAATGGAGGTTTCAGCTCTATCTTTATAGTCCACAGCTTTCCAACCAAACTCACAACATTTTAAATCACCATGCTGGGCTCTTTGCTCTTGATTTCCAACATAAATCTGGCTAAAAGCCCCCAACAACAGCCATGCCACAGGCTCCACATTCGACTGCCTTGAAGTTTCTTTTGCCAGATTAATCAGGCCACCACTTTTAATCTCAGTTTCAGGCAAAGTCTCTGGACACGAGCAGAATGCAGACAAACTTTCTGACCAGCCATAACACACATCATGTGGAGTCCAGCACCCAATGCTGTCCTTCTTCCCAGCAGAAACCTCCTGAGCCTGGTCCTTACTGGCAGGCTATTAGCCTTCTGGTCTCCTGAGCTCTGACCAGAATCTCCCCTAAGGAAGAGCCTAAGCCATTCGAGTTCTATGCATACAGGCATCATCTGGGAACCTTTCTAAACTCTTCCCACAAGCCATTTTCAAAGGCTCTTGAACCACATGGTCAGGTACAGTCACAGCAACGACCCCACTCCTCTGGTACCAAATTCTGTCTTGGTTACTTTCCTCTTGTTGTTAAGACAAAATAACTGATGCCCAAAGTGAAGTAAGGAGAGGTTTATTTCTTATAGTTATAGAGGTTTTAGTCCATATTCAGCTGGTTCCAAGGCAGGGTGGCATGGCTGAGGGTACAGCCGTTCATGGAGGCTGCAAACGGCAAGAGTGAACCACGCAAAAGGAGAACCCACCTCCTTCCACCCCTGCGCAGGTATAGAACTCACACTGCCAATCCCAGCACTAAGACAACAAATCAGTCACAAGCACTAGATTCAACCGCTTCCATGACTACATGAGGCTTGTGGGGGGGGCCAACTATATACAAACCATAACAGTCTGCATAATCAGAACACTGATTTAACCACAGAGTATCTCTGTATTAATTAGACAGATAGAGGGAAATATTACCTACATAAAAGAAATCCAATTCAAAGATGGGGGGGGGGGGTCAGGGAGGGCACTAACTAAAACAGTTAATGTGTGTCGAAATTTCACTACATATATTGTCTAATACCAAGTACTAATACCAGAATACATAAAGAACCTTTATAAATCAATAAGCAAAAGCCAAACAAGTGAACAGGAAGATACTTTTAAAAGAATTCAAGCACACAAAAAGAAAAACAATCTAAATGTAAGAATTCTCATAGAATGGTAGTAAAATATGAACTGGCACAATTCATCAGAAAAAGTGTGCATATTCTTCTGAAGTATATTGATATACCTTTTAATTCAGTGATCCCACTCCAGAAAAGCATATATACGTGTTCCAATATCATATCTAAATCAGCATTTCTTAAAAACTAAAAATGACTCAAACACCCACCAACAGTAAACCCTGATATACCCATACAAAGTAATCTAGTCTACAGCAATGACAATGAAAAAACTCTATTTGGTGACACAGATGAACCTTATGAAACTAAGATAGAGTGAAAGAAGAATCAAAAGATTGATACAGTGTGATTCCATTCATGTAGACAAAAATCAAACAAGATTGTATTTTGTAAATACTGTATCAGGAAACCCAAACAGTGACTGCCATCAAAGACAAGACAGTGGTCACAATTGGAAGAAAGAAAGGAATGTGATAATGATCAAAATGGGACCTAGGAGGGGATTTTGAGTGGGTGATCCTTACACAAGTATTAGGTTCTTGCCAGGAATGAAACCTATTGGATGGAATGCCAACACTCAAACTCAGTGTTGGAAATTGTTTGTAAGAGACAATATGCTAAAAGATGTAGGGAAATACACTAATAATGAAATACAAGTAAAACATGCCATATGCATCAATAGTAATGCTCAAAAATATATTTATCATGACACCTCACTATCTGAATCAAAAACCTTTCATAGCAGGAATTTATCATTCTAACTGTCAGAACCTAAAGGATTTATGGAGATGCGATAGAAGTGGCAGAGAATTTTAGAATGACACTTGAGATTTCGATTTGGTTTCCTTCAAAATTTATGTTTTGATTACAAAAAGACCTGCCAAAGAAGAAAATAAATCTGACAATCTGGTTGCTATTCATGCATATTTTGAAAGCTTTGTGCCTGTCAAGCAAGTTCTATACCATCTGAATACATGATAAGTGACAAACAACTTGCATCATATCATATTTCATTGAAGGTTTAGGCAATATGTGCCAAATAAACCTTCCAAATATGGTATCAAAACATATGCCCTGGTGGATGCAAAGACATTTTACACCTCAAACTTAGAAATTTATGCTGGAATTCAGCCATCAGGTCTTTATTCATGCACTAATAAACTATATGACATTGTGAACAATCTTGTTGCACCTATTTTAAAAAGTAACCCCAATGCCACATTCTACGACTGGTTCACTCATTACCCACTGAAGTTCCATTTGCTAAGAAACACCAGGTAACCAGCACAGGAATTATTCATAAGAACAAAGCAGAGCCAGGTGTAGTGGTTCAGGCCTGTAATTTCAGCACTCGGGAGGCTGAGACAGAAGGATCACTGCAAGTTCGAGACCAGCTACAAAGTGAGCTCAAGGCCAGCCTGAATGGCATAGTGAGACCCTGTCTCAAAGACAAGGGCTATGGATTTAGCTCAGTGGCCTAAGTGCCTGCCTGGTAAGTGCAAGGTCATGAGTTCAATCCCTCGTGCTGCCAACAACAAAAAAAAAGAACAAAGCAGAAATTCCTGAAAACAATGTTGCAAGTTCACAACAGATAAATGTGTAGTACAATCTTTGCATCTCAGAGAGACTTTTAACATTGGCCTCCTATATGATAAAGAAAAACAAAATAGTACTGATACTGTCAACACTACACCATGATGATAAGATTGATAGTGAAGAGGCGGAGACAGGAGGATCCTGTGAGTTCAAGGTCAGCCTATACTACAGTGAGACCCTGTCTCGAAAAAAAAAAAAAAAAGAAGTACAAAAAAACCCCCAAGACTGATAGCATATCCTTAACATGAAGCCAGAAATGATCACATTTTACAACAAAATGAAAGGTGGAGTATATGCTGATGACTTACGTGGCAACTATGATGGCACTGAACACACAAAAGTGTTGGCCCCTGGTTGTGTTTTACTCAATCCTAAACGTGTCAGGTATAAATATTTTCATAGTTTACAAAGAAAATAACAAGCATAAAATTTTACAGAGAAATTTCCTTAAAGGACTGGGACTGGAATTGATAAATATTCACAACAGAGAAAGAATACCAGGCATCTGCCCAAAGAACTCTGCAAAAGAATTCGAACACGTGAGACATCACGAGAACCTCCCAAGAAAACAGGAAGACCAGCAAGATGTCAAGTATATCCTACCAAAAAAGACAGGAAAGCAAAACACACATGCTGTCATCACGTGAGGACTGCCTTAGGTACCGAAACATAGATTATTTCTGTGGTAGTTTTGTTTGTATTTTCATTGTAGTTGATGTAGGAATTTATTTCTATTTTTTTTTTTTTTTTTAGATTTTGCAAGTACACAGTTGATGTTAAAAACGTTGATGCTTATTCTAAACACCCTTTTACACATTAAAATTTTAATATTTTATTTTAGTGTTATTTTTTCCTGTTAAGCACACATTGTTTAACATAATAAAACTCACAAAATTAGTAATTCATCAATAGAAACACTCTTAAAAAATAAATGGTGTCATACACACTCTGTAATGCCCTTTCACAAAGTTTATCATGATGCCCCCATATACATGGTTTCAAAGTCCCCCCAAAAATACTATTTTTAAGACACACATAATCTACGTAGACATACAAACTACATCACACAAACTTACTCGAATTAGGAGTTGTTCCAGAACCAAATGCAGACTGACCAGGCTGCTGTCCAAACACAGGAGGCTGAGTACTGCTTGACACTGTTCCAAAAGCAGGTGGTGCAGGCTGAGAACCAGCAGAAAACAATGCTGTTGAAGATGATATAGATCCAAAGCTTTGGGGATTAGGCTGGCTGGCACCTTGACTTTGTCCAAATGTTGGGGTCTGGTTAGCACCAAATGTTGGGCTGGCAGATGGTGCTGAAGGTCCAGGGCCAAATACAAAGGAGGATCCTGGAGGCCCAATAAAATACTTACATCACCAAGACAGTAACAGTGTGATAATCTTTAAGGAATTTCTGTAAACCCACAAGTAAATTTCAGATTTTTTTTTAGAATCTTACCTTGATCAAGACAAGTTTCAAATAATGATTAAGAATACAATTCTACTATTATTTGGTAAAACATAACAGAATCCATATAAACAAAAGCTTCAATTAACACAAGTCACCACCTTCCCAGTCAGTTTTTTTCTTTTCTGATGCTGGGCCTCACACATGCTGAACAAGCACTCTACCACTGAGATATATACATACATATATCCTCAGTCCTCAGCCAGTAATTCTGATATGCAGAAATAATCATCCCATGTTATACACATCTATGTACTGCATAATAAGGACCTAAAACAACCACCACCAGTCTCTAGTTATTTACCACCTGACATCCCAAAAAGAACATTGGAAGAGCCTAAGTTTCAAACCCAGGCTGGGCAAGTTAGCAAGACCCTGTCTCAAAAAATAGATAGATAGATAGATAGATAGACAGACAGACAGACAGACAGACAGACAGATAGATAGATAGATAGATGGATAGATACAGACAGACAGATAGACAGACAGGCAGGCAGGCAGGCAGGCAGGCGACACAGTTCAATCCCAGTACTACAGATCAAACAACAGACAGACAGACACATTTATATTAAAGTCAACCCAACTACAATGTTTAATTTTCTATTGGAAATGTACCTGCAGAGCTAGATGTAGTTGTTGCTCCAAAGCTGAAACCAGAGGTTGCAGTACTATTACTGCTGGCTCCTGGTCCAAAGACAAATGGGGTGACAGCTGTACCTGTACTGGATGTGGTTGCTGGTTTGCTATCCTGAGAAAATAGCAAGGATTGAGATGTACTGGATTCAGCAGAGTTACCAAAGGCTGAGCTGCTCACAGGATTGCTGGCCTGTCCAAACACAAAGGCAGCCACAGATGGATTGGAGGAGGAAGTAGAACTACCAAAAATCCCACCGCCAGCTGACGTAGCTGGTGTACTTGAACTAGAGGAACTGTTGTTCAAGAAACTAAAAACTGGCTTTGCTGTACCTTCATCTGTAAAACAGAAAACGAAGAAAAGTAAATCATTAAGAACAAATCATCAAGAACTTTTACCTACACTAGGAATCTAAGAATTCATTAGAAAACAGAACGTTAAGCTTTGCTTTAGAATTAATCATCAAATCAACACCTTTTAATACAATCTGATATAGTCAAAAATAATCATCTCTTCTTTTATGGCCTCTAGATTTCCTGTCTTTCACAGGAAGGCTTCAGCATTCTGATTTTTAACTCATCCTTCAAATCCAAATCTAACTTGATACTACGTTTGGATAACAAAATCAGATAGTGGAAGATAGCTGTTGTTTGTGTACATGATTTTGTAATTTATGCTGCAGTAAATGTAGCAGGATCACAACTTCAACTTACACAAATGGGTAATTTTTCCCTTGCAGTAATGTATCCTTTGTTAATATAGTCTCACCTTTCTGACACACTAACTTTCCTAACATACATATATTTGTTTTCTGTGCTGTTCCTGTTATTAGACTATTTTAACTAATAACTTTGTAGTCTGGTTTGGTATTAGTAGAAAAAAATTTGCTTATGTGCCTGCCCTTCTTCCCACATTCTCTTGGGATTTTTCCTTCCATGTACATTTTAGAACCAGCTTAGCTTGTCAGGCTACACAGAAACTCCTCTAAGAACTGAACTTTGGTAATTAGCAGGTCATTTCCATTTTTAAGACCAGTCTGTACAGAAAATTTCCTTTTCCTTCTCAAAATATTCCTGCTATACTATTCTCTTCTTCTACAAACTGCTATTTCAGTGAAACTTACTTGTGGGTACAGCTTTTGTCAGCATCCCTATATTTCTGCACTGTGCTCTGGGAAATTTCATTTTACTTATCTGATTATCAGCTGTGCTGTTCTTAATACTCAATACACAGAATAGTTTTTACTTCAACAGCCAGGCTTTTACCTTAAGGATATTGTTTTATTTCTCCTTCAGGATTTTAGTTTTCAAAATCACCCATTTTCTTAGGGCTTAATTATATTTGTCTATGTTCCTTGAATGGTTTACAGGTGGTTATCTGTAATTATTTGTAAATGAAAGCCTTTTCATAAAAATTCTGTTACTCAATATTCTATGCATTTATGAATCCCTATTTTCCCAGATAGTACAATTTTAGTATATATGTGCTGCCGAAGCAAGCACTCCCAGATAGTATGTGCCAATTCTGATTACAGAAAGCCCAATGGGAAGGTCCAAGTAGAAGGAAGAAGGACATATATAAATGTGCACTACTCTGAGCTTTCCAGTAGAGCTGTTATTTCTGAAAATTAGATCTGGAGGTAACTGCATCAGAATCAGGGGGTTCGGAGAAAAGTAAAACTCCACAGCTCCTTCTCTAAGCGTTGAGTAACTGGTACTCTCTCAATTATGTCCTCTCAACTATGTCCTGTAAAAGCCATTCTTTGACTTCCTGTTCTGCTCAGATATCCAAGGCACAGCACAATAAAATCTTAGTATTTACCGGACGTGGTACTGGTCTGAGCTCCGAAAGAGAAAGCGGCCTTTGAAGGCTGCTCAGGTCCCTTCGCAGATGGTTTTGCCAAACTGAAACTGAACGTCGCCTTTGAAGACCTCTCATCTTTGGTTTGCTCTGAATTCCCAAAGGAAAATACTTGCTGACATTTTGGCTCTTCACTGTCAGCTTTCTTCCCAAAAACCAGAGATGTAGAAGTGACAGGCTCTTTCTGCTTTTCTTCTGTCCTTTCTAAAACAAACATTGGGGCAGACGGCAGAGGGGCAGTCTCCATACTGCCAAAAGTGAACCCTCCCTTGGTAGCTGGCATTTCTTCTTTTTTTGCTTCTGTTGTCTTGCATGTGAAAGGAACCACTGAGACACTCTTGGTGTCTATGGTTCCAAAGCTGAAGCTGGTCTTGTTCTCAGAGGTCACGATGGTGTCAGCAGCAGCAGCGACAGGGTTAATAACACCAGTACCGAAGCTAAAGCCTGCAGATGAAGACTTAGGTGGTTCCTCTTTTTTCTCTTGCTGTCCAGGATTAGACACACCAAACTGAAATGGAGCTGAAGAAGTTGGGTTGCTTAAACCAGAAGAAAGTCCAAACTTAAAACTAGTATCATTCTTACTATCTTTAACTTCTTCAGTTTTAGAATCCGATGAAACTCCAAATTTAAAATTGGAGTTAGTTGTTTTAGAAAATTTAAAGCCTTCAGTCGTGGGGTTTACAGACCCAGAGTCAGATGATATGCCTATTTTGAATCCTCCCTGATCTCCAAATTTAAAACTTCCAGTGTTTGTTAAAGTCTGAGAAGGCCCAGAAGATGATGATGGAATACCAAATTTGAAGGATGAGGCTGGTGGATTTGAAGATGAGGAAGATGTGCCAAAACCTTCAAAATATAAACGATACCACAAAGACAGTGACTTAATGTACTTATGCTCTCAAACAAAATGCCTATCTTTGAAAGCCAAACTGAACTATGAACAACTTTGAAAAGGCCTACTTTGAGCAGTATTATCAACAGCAATAAATATGAACAAAGCTGACCAATATTCATTACAGGACTAAGATCTCAACCTTTACAACTGTTCAAAACATGCCTCTTTCTATTACACAGGGTAACAAAGTGTGATAAGATTTTGTATTGATGAGAATAGGAATAAGCACTCTCTTTTTTTTTTTTTTTTGTCTTTTTGAGACAGGGTCTCATTACACAGTTCGGGCTGGCCTCGGGCTCATTTGGTGGCCCAGGCTGGTCTTGGAACTTCCAACGATCCTCCTGTCACAGCCTCCCGAGTGCTGGGATCACAGGAGTGCGCAACCATGCCCGGCAAAGCACTTTCATATACTGTAGATGGATGTGTAAATTAGCACAAAATATGTACCAATATTCACAAAACAAAACACAATCACATAGACCCAGCAATTCTATAGCTGAGACTTTAAAGATAAAACCAGACATTGAAAATGCCATGTGCAATCTAAGCTGATAGGTAGTGTGATAACACAACTATTTCTAACAAAGCAGAAAATCAGAATATACAGAGTAAGAATATGTTTGCTTAGGAATCAAATAAACACTGGAAGATTTAAAAGGATTTAGCCATAGCTATTTTCCTTTGGAGGGGAATTTAAAAGCTGGAAAATGAGCCAATAGGGTCAAGAGATGGATGTCTGATTATGAACTTTTGCCATGATTTTTTAAATCTTGTATTATTTACTCAAGCCCTTAAAAAACGTTAGCATCAAGAGAACAAAATACATGACTTGAAGTTGTATTTATAAAGACGATATTATACTGATGATCCAAGTTTTGGTTTCCTTGGCTCAAAACAAGAACCATTAAAATGCATTAAGATATTTAGACATTACTCTGGTAACACATAATAAAACATGATAGTCAAGCTTTTTATAAACCCTCTTCCTCGAATATCCCCCTTTAATGATTACTCACCCACCACACCTTTCCCTAAAGAGAAATTTGGAATCTGAGGAGTAACTGGATACATGGTCTCTAAAATATTTTAAATGATTCTGGATGGAATGCTAAAAATAAAAAGTGCCAAAGACAAGAGTTAACCTGTTATTAGTATTGCCTCAAAGGACTCTAGCTATATTTAAAAAGCACGGTGGCTCCCACACCACAGGTAGAATATGGGAAAGCGACAGTAAGAGCTACAGAGTGAATGGAAATGGATGGGAGTACAGGGATCTTCCAGGACACCCAGATGCACTGGTTTTCAAGTGCCAGTTATATCATCCAACTAATTTAGTTGGCTGCAATCATTTTTCTTTTAAAATGAAATGGGAAACACTAGGGCATTTCATATATATTGGAGGTACTATTTTGTGTAACTTTTATTTCAGTCTTACAGACTAAAAATATAAAACTTTTGGTTTGCAGTCAAAATTTGGCTTCCAGATAGCTTGGCATTAATTACTTTGAGAGGTTCTTTCAACATATTTACATGGTAAAATATTACATCGTTCTCTTTCTGGAATGGATTCTGGGAACCCAAAGCCCAAGCCAGATTACTTTAAGTAAGAATCAAGAAATTCACCTTCAAATAAGAATCAAGAAATTCATCTGAGAGTTAACATTTAAAAACAAAACAAAAAAGCTGAGACTTGAGAACACAAAGTTCTCCATTCAGATGCAGAAAAAACACCTCACGGGTGACACACAACTTTTGTCTTAATAATCAGAAATACACATGAACTACAGGAATTAAGAACAATTATCGTGTTTTACATGAATTTCCAAAAAAGAATGAATAACTAAAAAACTAAGGCTCTCTGCAAATATTTCACTTTAAAAGGGCATTATAAACAGGCATTTTACCATCATCTTACCCTTAAACTCAGATTTTGTGCCTGGCTTCGCACTTTCACACGCTACACATTTGGCAGAGTCTGCTTTATTCTGTACGAGGCACACTTCACAGTCCCAGCTTCCCTCAGGCCTTTTGAACTTGTCCAGTCCTAGAGAGCTCCCAGAAGACACAGAGATGGGTACAGTGCTGCTACTAGAAGCAGGGACTGAGCTTCCTAAAAGATCATGGGAAAAATCATTAAAATTTTTAATTTTCATTACCCTAAGCATCTTAATGATACCACTAACTTTAATATTCTGACAATTTCCAATTAAGACACATAAAATTCCAGCAACGCATACATAATGTTGTTAAAAACGGGTTGGATCGCTCGGATTTTTTTAAACCTTATAAATGCCCAGCTTGCTCAAACTGTGCTCAGTGATGACTGAGCTCTCTCTTAATCTCAAAGTAAAACTGCTGTGGTTTAAAAAAATAAAAACATTTTCAAATTAGGAGCTAAAAGACTAAATTTTCCTGAAGAATCAAAAACTTCTTTAAATACCTTAGCACTGTATAAGTTGAGATGTAAACTGCAGGCAATATCCTAACACATAAAATGCATAGCCATATAACCGTATTAATTCAAGATTTCAAAACACATTTTTGCATAGAAGTATTCTATCATACATTTCACAGTGAAACCCTATACCTACTATGTTCACAACATGGCTGTTCTATGCTAGCCATTTAATAAACATTAGACAGTGTAATACAACTGGTTTTGGGGGATATAAAGATGAATCTAAAAATGTTTTAACTTTAAGGTAAGGTGCTCATGGTCTGAAAGGGAAAGATAAAACACAAATGCATCATCAACTGATGAATGAACTAAAACAAAAATGCGAAGAAGAAAGAAATGATACTAAAAAACATGAGGAGTATTCACAGAGGTGATAATTAAATGTTGAACCAGAACCAACATGCCTGTAGGGAAAGGTATCATTAAGGGCAACTCAAAAGACACAATTAATGAAACATAAACCTGGAGAGTCATTCTGTTTTCGTACTGCTCTAAATAGTACCCAACTGTTGTCAGTTCTCCTGTAGTTTTCTGAACCACCTCAGTATGTCACAGATTCTCCTGTGTCTTGCCAACAAAATTGCTTCCTGAGGCAATTTTGGCCCACCATCCTTAAAAGCTCTGATTATAACAGTTCTAATCTGTACCTGCAACCCACCTTCTCTGAGCTCCATCACTGCAATCTGTCTGTTCCAGCAACCACTTGGCTAGTTTGCCTAGGAAGCTCCTCATTCCCTGTAGTATTTCTCAAATTTATGTCAATCTCTTCTTCTGACCCTTTTTCAATTCTGGTTCAAGTCCCCCTCATCTCCTGCCTTCTTATTGAAACCTCTGGTCTCATTCCTTTGTCAGAGGCAACCTGTGACATCTAATTTTTGTTTCTCCATTCTGGTTATTCCTTTAAAAGATTAACTGTGAAAATTTTAGCCAGGCATGGTGGCTCACGCCTGTAATCCCAGCACTTGGGAGGCTGAGACAGGAGGATCGTTGCAAGCTCAAGCCCAGCCTGGTCTACAAAGTGAGCTCAAGGCCAGCCTGAACGGCATAGCGAGACCCTGTCTCAAAAAGACAAGGGCCGGGAATCTAGCTCAGTGGCCTAAGTGCCTGCCTGGCAAGCACTAGGTCATGAGTTCAATCTCTGGTGCCGCAAAAAAAAAAAAAAAAAAAAATTTATTACTGCCATTCCCTCAAGTTTGCAGTTTGCTTTTAGGCTGTCTTTATTTCCTCAATAACTACCCCCATAACTTCCAATATCAAAATATGGGATAATGACTCCCAAATCTGTTATCTCCTGCCCTGAGAGTCCATGGTTCTTATTAGTTTATCCAAAACCCACAAATATTATCTGACTGTCAACTTCAGCAGCTTGAAATGAACATGTCTTCAACTGTACACAATTCTGTGTCCTCTCCCACCTCCTTATTTGATTCTGTTAGTATAACACCATTATTTACTGCCTACACTACTCACAGAACTCCGTAAACTGTCCTCCAAACTTAGTTATCTTCAATGCCATTCTCAAAAAAGCCACCAGAATGACTGATAAATTTGATCATTCTGCTGCTGAAAACAATGATTCATCAATGAAAGAACAAAGTCAGTGTTCTTTATACCTACATAAGCCTCCTTTGTGTTAGTAATTCAGAATTATTCCTCATGCAGAGGGTATAATCTTTTTAAATGAGAAGGTGGTGCCAGATGGGAAGAAAAGGTATTTCAGAACAAAGATTCTGAAATCTTATTCTTATAGAAATGGCCATAAGGAATTATAAACACAATCACAGTGTGACTTACAAATTAATTAAAAACTGATAAAAATTCTACAGTAATTCTTCCAACTTTGAACAAGCAAACAGGAAAAACTCAAAACCTGTCTCCATTTTTCTAGCTAAGTTAGAATTCAGAAATAATTCAGTTATTTCCTATCACTGCAATATCCCTCACAGACAGCACGTGGCTATGGTATCACCATTAATATTCAGCTACAACATTTTCATAAAATATTATTGTCTATCCCTTAAACAAACCACCCCTGTAAATGACAACTACACTTATTTCTACATATGAGGAAAACAACAATAACATTTTATTCTACATCAAGGTCTGAGACTGTCTCATTCGGAGAGCTTCCAGTATTTACATTAGTCAACCTTGAAAAATATTATAGAGAGTGAGAAGTTTCTAATAAAACCCACAGAAAGAAAAGAGTATACACTAGACTGGTTAACATACCAGCCAACCTATCCTAAGTAAACATAAGATACAGCCACAAGCAAGTCACTTCAACCTCCAGATGGTTTTAAAATATTATGAATATTCATTCTGAATCATTACAAATACTAAAACTATTTTAAGCTGTTTTACAGAATAAATTATAATGTTCTACTTAAGTAACGAGCAAAATTCTTCCATATAGCTATACATGTACCTGGTTTCTCAGACATACAGGCCACACATTTGTTGTCTTCAGCATTGTTAGAAACACAGCATACTGGACATTCCCAAGATCCCACAGGCCTTTTAAATTTATCTCCAAATCCCAAGGTACCAGAGGTAACAGTGCAGTTTGAAGATGAAGCAGCTGTAGTTACAGCACTTTCTGAAACCACTGTCAATGTCAGGGGTCGCTTCACACCAGTTCCAGGTTTTGGAGTTTCACAGGCCACACATTTCGTTGCTTCAGGTTTATTCTGCACTAAACAGGTATCACAATCCCAAGATCCTACTGCTGGTTTAAACTTGTCTCCAAAGCCTGTTCCTGATGCAGAAAGAGCTGCTTTGGCACTTTTGCTTGGTGTCCCAGTTCCAGTCTGTTTAGTGATTTCTCCTGATGTCAATTTTGCTGCTTGACAGGCTATGCACTTGTTGTCTGTAACTTTGTTTTGGAGCAGACATGTATCACACTGCCAGGATGATCCAGCTTTTACACTTTCCCCAAACCCAATTCCACTAGAAGAAAAGGTACCTATTGCTGGTCTTGTATAAACTTCAGGGCTTGTGGTAGTAGGCTGAGCAGCAACAGAATCTACCTTTGGTGAGGTGAAACCTACGTTGGGGTGGGGGTGAGAGGGAGAAAGAGAGGGGTTTTCTCATCAAGGCATTAACTGTAATTACCCAAAGAAAACATATTTACCTTATTGCAGGGTTACACATTCCAAGATGGACAACTTCTAAATTGTTTTTTACCCATGCAATCATATTAGAATTAGTAAGTCAAGACACAGTTAAAATTCTAAAGAAGATGTACGCATCACCTTCTCCCTCTCAGAATTTGTAGCTGGATGCTCTCATCAGAACTTAATGATATATACCAATGTCATTCACACTTTATTATACTGTGCATTCCTTCCACATCTGTCTTCTTTCAGGTGTTCCACTGGTTATTCCAAATGACTTCAGTATCTATCATCTTTCAATGTTTGAGTCATAATACAGAGTTGTAGAAGCTTCTAACTTTATCAAAACAAGCTGAGCTGAAGAGGCATAATTTTTGACAGATGTCCCTCCAAAGTACAACAGAGTGGGCAAAATTTGTTTTTAACTATACTAAACTCACATAAGCTTTAAAACTGTATCCTTCAATGACGAATTCCAACAAAGATGTACCAAACCTTCCGTAAGGTCCAGAAATATCAAAATGATTTAAGATCCAGTCTAACTTTGTAGAGCAACAGGTCATGCTCCACAGGTCAAATGTATGTTTATACAAAGTTTTCAAGTAGTAACTCAAACACAATGGCCTCAAATAGCAACCCAACATACTCTCGAATGCCTTTCACATCCTAAGTGTATCTATTTTCTAACAAAAAGATGCATTTAAATAATTAAGGGACTCATATGGAAAAGGGTGGCTACAGGAAGGAATTTTTTTTTTTTAAACCCATGGCCTTCACATTGAGCTATATCCCCAGTCCTTTTTCTAATATAGGGTCTCACTGGCTAAGTTACACACGCTGGACTTGATCTTGCAATCTTCCTAACTCAGCCTCCCAGAGTGCCCTGACTGCAAGCATATGTAACCACGCCCACCTAGGATGAGAGGGAATCTTTGGGCTGCCCAAGTTGTTCTCAATTAATTCACTGAAGCTACATTTTATTCACTGAAATGACTTTTTAATCCCTTACCTGGGACCAACTAACTCATTTTACACACACCAACACTATCAGTGATCTGTTTATCCAGCCTTGAGTACTACTTAAAGGAAAAGAAAAAGTACATACAGTGGCTTGTAGGTTTTCTAACAGTATCAAGAAGTAATCTAGCCTACAGCTACTTTTAGGATAAGGGCAAACATATTCCACATACTCCAGTTACTCCCAGCGGTCAACAATGTGTAATTTGGCCAAATTTTAAAAATGATCATCTCAGATATTACAGACTTCTTTTCCTTCTATTTTGTCACCTTTTTCTAATCTGGCCAGGCACAGCAGAGCAAACCCGGGATCCCAGCTACTTGAGAGAATCAGATAAGAGAATTCAAAGATGCAGGTCAGCCTAGGCAATTTAAGTTATACCTTGGCTCAAAGAATATAAAGGGTGACTTCCGGGAAGATGGCGGAACAGTAAGCAGCACAGTAAACAGCCTCTCTGAGAGACACAGTTCAGATGCTGGAATATACCACTGTGGGGATGACAAGAAGGAAGGAAGGAAGTGGGTCCCCTGGACCCAAGAAAATCTAAGGTGTGAACTGAAGCCCACAGAGATACGAGTAAAAAGAAAAACTTAAATGAAGAATGCAGTAGCTGGTAGTGACTTAGTCCGGAGCCAGACTCACTGTGCAAGAAGAGCTGTTGGAACCTGGGGACCCACAGTCATAGTGACAGTGGCCGCTGGCGACCCCAGAAGCCTCTGCAGAGAGCTGCAGCAGTGGAAGGGAGCAACGGACGCACAGGATTGCACTAGCTGGTGGTGAGCGCAGAGGACTCAGTCCTCCCATGGAGGAGAGCAACTGGCCGGGAGTCATTTTGGAGTCAGGCGAGAACTGCAGCTGGGTGCAGACCCACGGTAATTTTGGACTGAGTCCCTCACCTCCACACATTCCAGAGGTCATGGTAGGTTCCCCACCAGTAGTCAGCTCAGGCCCGCAGGTCACAGTCAGCCCCACCCCCACACACACTCCACCAGCCACAGGGGAGCCAGCACAGGCTAGAGAGGACAAAACGGCACCAAGACACTCAAGGACCACCGTCAGATACCCGTAGCCAGCACTGACTAGAAAAACCAGAGTCTCACATCAGAGAAAGTGTAACCAATGCAAGAAGTGCCTGGGACCCCACGACTCACTTGCCTGCAAGAACCCAGGAATATGTCAAGATGAAGAAGCAAAAAGCAGTCTCTGACCTCCAACCCAAGCAGGACAAGTCCAGGAGAAATAAACATGGAAAAGATACGAAGTCGCACACCTGAAATGTCTGAAGTGATGGCAACTGAAGTAAAGAAACAACCTCATGATGCTATAAAAGAAATTAAAACAGAAATACTATCTCAGGTAAAAGAAATGAAAAACATAAAAGAATTGCTAAGCACCCCTAAAGAAGACACAGATAAAAAAATAGAGGCACATAGGAAAATGAGGGAAACCATGAATGAACGATGTAAGAGAGATTCAGAATGCATGAAACAGATTCAAAGAGATATCCAAGAAATTAAAAACTCCACTGAAAGCTGGCATAACCATTTGAAAGAAACTGAAGATAGACTTTCAAACCTTGAAGACAGGTTTGCAGCTTGCAATCACGAAAGGAACGATCTCTTAAAAGTAACAAGGAACCAGGAAGTAACAATTCAACAGATATAAGACAACCCAAAGAAACACAACTTAAGAATAAAAGGTGTGAGTGAAAAAGCAGGGGTCAACACGAATGACATAAAAAGTCTATTTACAGAAATAATTTCTGAGAACTTCCCAAGCATGGAAAAAGGAAGTGACATTCAAATAAAGTGAAGCATATAAAACTCCAGCTAGCCGTAACCAAAACAAATCTACACACTCAGACATATAATAATCAAGATATCCCAGAAATTCAACACAAGAACAGAATATTAAAAGCTGCTAGAGAAAAGAAACACATCACCTCTAAAGAAAAACCCATCAGAATCATAACAGACTTCTCAGCACAAACCATCAAGTCAAGAAGAGGCTGGGGTGAAGTACTGCAAGTCCTGAAAGAAAACAACTTCCAACACAGACTGATGTACCCTGCAAAACTTTCTTTCAAAATTAATGGAGAAACAAGATACTTCCATGACAAAGAATAACTCAAGGAATTCATGACCACCAAACCAGCCCTACAAAGAATACTAAAGAACATCCTAGAGAGAGAGAAAAAGGACCACAGTCTCAGGAACAGCAGCAGCAGGGGATCACCAAGCAGGACAGACAATGGATGGAGGGGAAACACAGGGAGCGGATGGCAGGAAAATAGCATGACAGAGACAAGGCAGTGCAAGATGGCCATAACCATTAATGTAGATAGCCTCAATTTACCAACAGAAAGAAACATAGGCAGAGTGGATCAGGAGACAGGATCCATCAATATGCTCTATACAAGAAACACATTTAACTAGAAAAAAAAATCATAGACTGAAAGTCAAAGGAGAGAGAACAATGCCCTATGTGACAGGGAGCCAGAAAAAAAGTAGGGATAGCCTGCCCATCAACTGAAGAACAGGTAAGAAAGACATGGCATTTTTATATAATGGAAACCTACTCAGCTATAAAGGAAGATAACCACAAGACTCTTGGAGGTAAAGGGACACAACTTGAGATCATGCCCATGGATGAAATGGTTTAAGAGTCACAGGGGTTAATTTCATGTTGTCTCCCTAGTATAACAAACTAAAGGAGTTAGTGGGATCCAAAAGGCA
>RJWT010007629.1:0-10380 GCA_004365215.1 Cuniculus paca | reverse complement strand
CAATGGAAACCTACTCAGCTATAAAGGAAGATAACCACAAGACTCTTGGAGGTAAAGGGACACAACTTGAGATCATGCCCATGGATGAAATGGTTTAAGAGTCACAGGGGTTAATTTCATGTTGTCTCCCTAGTATAACAAACTAAAGGAGTTAGTGGGATCCAAAATGCACAACACATATGGTGAAAGTGAAAGAGGAGGTATTGTCTAAAAAAGGAAGGCAGTGATCACTGTTAATCTATTATGGTGATTTGAAACCCATATTGTTTTCATTGTTCTGTTTAGTTTGGTTTTATTCTGTTTTGTTTTGTTTGATTTTATTGTACTTGATGGCAGGGACAGCTATTTCAAAGGTAACAGAATATATAATGCTAGCCATCGTGGATTTTCCTATTGTCTTGTTCTGAAACCCTGTGTTGCTTTCATTGTTTTGTTTTGATTGATTTTACTCTAATTTGTTTTGTTTGACTGTATTATGTCTGAAGGTACAGGCAACTACTCTGAAGATAACAAGAAGCATTATGGTAGCCACTGTTGTTTCACTACTTTTTTTTTTTTTTTTTTTTGCAGCATCAAGGATAGAACTCATGACCTCACGCTTGCCAGGCAGGCGCTTAGGCCACTGAACTAAATCACCGGCTCTTTGTCTTTTTGAGACATGGTCTCACTATGCTGTTCAGGCTGGCCTTGAGCTCACTTTGCAGACCAGGCTGGTCTTGAACTTGCAACAATCCTCCTGCCTCAGCCTCCAGTGTGCTGGGATTACAGGTGTGAGCCACCAGGCCTGGCTTTGTTTTACTATTATCTTGTTTTGAAGTTCTGCATTGCTTTCATTGCTCTGTTTTTGGTTTTTTTTGTTTACTGGTTTTGTTCTTTTCTATTTTGTTTGATTTTATTTATGCCTGATGGTATGGGTAGTTATTTTGAAGGTAACAAGAGGCATTATGGTAGCCATTATTAATTTCCTTTTACCTTGTTTTTTAGTCATGCACCATGTTCATTGTTTTGTTGTGATTGACTCTATTCTGTTTTATTTTGTTTGGTTATATTCTCTTCAATGTTAAAAAAAAAAAAAGAGAGAATACAAAGGGCTAGGTGTGGTGGTGCCACCTATAGTCCCAGCACTCAGCAGGCTAAGGCAGGACAATCACTGAGAGTTCGATCAGCCTTGGTTACCTAATTAGTTCAAGGCCAGGCTGGATTGCACAATGAGACCCTGTCTCAACAAACAAAATACAAAACAACAACAACAAAAAAGAACAAAAAGGACTAAGGATGCAACTCAGTAGTAGAGAGTATCTAGGTTCAATCCCCAGGACTACTAGAAAGTTAAAAGCAGACAGGATTATATTTGGCCCTAACTCACCAAATAAATGTGTACAATAAAGCTACACACATGATGTACTGTTAATTCTAGTATAGGATTTCTGGAATTACCTTAAATGTATAATACTACCCAAATTATTTCATTTCTGAGGCAGTATACACCATTAAAAAAAAGAAAAAAAAAAAGGCTGAACCAAATAACCTAACTCTCCTAAATCTTATTGTAGAAGCCAACCTAAAAAAAAAAAGCAGCAGTCAATCTTATTATAAAAATATCCCATTATGCATGCACACATCTGCTGGGTACATCTAAATCCTTTCGAAGCCATCAGGTTACATAACAAATGGTCATATATTCTTGTACTACACACATCACAACACTGCAGAGGATTAGCTCTGATTTCCAACCAAAACTATTCTTGAGAATTTCAATTCACCACTTCAAATTATTATCTACTTTACCCTCAACTGATCATTAAACATTTAAATACATGTACTGAACTACAATACTGCACCTCATAAAATAAGTACAAGTACTGTTAACTACAAAAATACATTTTTTTTTTTGAGCGGTACCAGGGATGGAACTCATGACCTCGCACTTGACAGGCAGGTACTTAGGCCACTGAGCTAGATCCCCAGCCCTTGTCTTTTTGAGACAGGGTCTCACTATGCCATTCAGGCTGGCCTTGAGCTCACTTTGTAGCCCAGGCTGGTCTCGAACTCACAATGTTTCAGCCTGTTTCAGCCTCCCGAGGGCTGGGATTACAAGCACGAACCACCACGCCTGGCAAAAAAATAAACTTTTATAAAATGCTAGCTCTCACATCTTATATTGCAAGCAAGTACTGTCCTCTACATAAATGTTACAGTTAAGCAGACTTGCTCTTATTCCATCATATATCAAATGGAGAAAGAAGTGAGAAGGCAGCTCAATGAGCTCATAAGAGAGAGGGTTCTGTCAGGGTCATTTCCTCTTTTGAATATTTGCTCATCTCTATTTACAGATAATTCACTTTCCTCTCTTACACTTCCTTCTTTGCTTTCAGGATTAGTTCAGAGTCCTTGAATTCCAAAGGAATGAGTAAAGATTTCTAAGATATTTCCCATAAAATAATTAATTTGACATTTATATTAAAAAAAATCAATCTCCTGTGAAACTAGTCATAATTTTTAGAAGGCTAAATTATAACACAATTAACAGTAAAATGAAATCATGACCTTGTAATTAAGACTTCCGATTATTTCAAGGGCAGCCATTATCTTACCAGGGCTTTTGAGAACATCTAGAACACTTCCTTCTTTCAGGACTTTTGCAGGTTTTAAAATGCTCTCATAATCTTCACTTTGCTTCTTACAGTTTGTGCTGTGCACTGCAATGTTGTCTTGAGCTGCAATTTTTTAAAGTTATAAAAGATATGCTAAGAAAAAGCACTGGGCTTGAATTAAATGCATTAAAAAAAATCTTTCAAAGACTCTTTTGGATCAATTTCTAAAATTTATGAAAAAGTCACTTTAATTTACTAAACAAAAGACTTAAAGCACAGGGTTAATTTACCATTACAGTAAGAAAGTAAAAATACTATACATTCCCTCACCAAACACAAAAAAGTAGTAAGTATAAACTGTCAGCCAATGAACCCATTGAAAAAAGATTAAAACTGAAACACTGGGGAAAATATAGTACCGTTTTATAATAAAAATTTTATAATTGAATTAAATTGCCTTTACTTGTTATAATCAAAGTAGAGAAACAGTGAATTTGAGGTAAATTTTTAGGATCTTAAAGTACACTCACATAGAAAAAGTAGGTAACAGAAACATTAGCTCCTGTCACAATTAATCATGACATCCTTATTTATTTTCTTTCTTTCTTTCTTTCTTTTTTTTTTTTTTTTTTTTTTTTTGTGGTGGTAGGGGGAGAATCAGGAATCAAACTCACAACCTCACACTTGCCAGGCAGGCACTACTGCTGAGCTATATCCCCGGCCCAGCACCCTTATTTTCAATCAGTTTTTATAAATGAGAGAAGTATTGAGAAGCAGAGGTGTAAAAATGACAGCACACAACTGCATACAAAGCTACCTATAAATGCATGCATAATCAACTCCTTAAAAAAATAAGAGCAATTTTTTGAAATATAATGCAGTAACATTAACAAAGCCAGGAATTTAAATCAGTGGCACAAGCGCCTGCCTTATAAGGTCCTGAGTTTGATCCCCAGTACCAAAAATAACCCCCCCAAAAAAGTTACTTTAACAAATAATTATTCACTGTACTACCACTTTTAAAGCATTACTAAAATTAATGTTTCTCCTCATAACAAGTCATGAAATTGTTTAAGGTCTATTTCTCTTCAATCAACAGTGACACTAAAAACAACTTCACAGTACTTGCTACTTTCTACTATATAAAGCTATTTCACATAATGATAATAAAAATAAATACAGAACCTGCAAGTATCAGTCAAGTTCGTATTTTACAGCTTGTACAATCTGTTCTTTTATCTTCCAGATAATCCAAAGCCAAACCCTCTCTAACTTCTACATATTGGCTCATTTTTTTAAATATATCTTTTAGAAAAGGACAACCTAATTTTCAAAATTCTAAAACTCAACAGATAGTTTGAAAATACAGTACTTCTGTTTGGACATAGTGGCACATGCCCATAATCCTGTCTATTCAAGAGGCTGACAAAGGAGGTCATAAATTCAAGGTCAGCCAGGGCAACATGGAAATATCCCATGTGAAAATACAAACAAAGGAAGAGGAGTGAGATGGGGAAGGAAGGGAAGGGAAGGGGAATGCAAGGGAAAAAGGGAAAAACAAATACTTTTGAAGCAGTGATGGCAAACCTATGGCACATGTGCTACAGTGGGCAGTTTCATCACTAAAGTTCTAAAAGGTCTGCCATTGCTGTGACGGCTCCCAAATGACGTGGCTCTAATATGTCTCTCTATTCCTACACCACCTCATGCTCAGTACCCTTCTGGCATAACACCCCAATACAATCACACTGGCATATAAAAATCAGTAAGTTCTCACTACATTCAGAATAAAATCCAATTCTTTAGCATGGAATTCAAGAACTTTTAGGATTTAAAGCTCTTCTCTGATCTCAGGACAAATCATCTACAATTCACAAAGTATGCCATACTTTTTTTCTTGTTCCTGTGCCCTTGCACTTGGTCTTTATTTCTTCAGAAAATGTCCTTATTCAAACTTCATGACCTGAGTAACTCAGTCCAAATGTTTTCCCACTTCCCAAACAATGAAAACTACCACGACAATTATGTTTTAATTAACTGATTACTCATTTCATTCTGTAAACGTCAGTTTTTTTATTCTGTTTTGCGACAAGTTTTCACCAGGTAGTTCAGGCTAGCTTTGAACTCACTATGTAGTCCAAGCTGGCCTTGAATTCATGGCAACCCACTTGCCTCAGCCTCCTCAGTGCTGGGATTACAGGGGTGTGCCACCACATCTGGCTTCTAAATATCAATTTCTTCAGTCCAGAAATTATGCATACTAACTGCATATATAAGCATATAACTTACAAATAAAAATTTTAATTAAACAGTAAAGTTAAAGGCCCATCACAATTAAAATACACACACCTTAAATTTGAGACTTCATTTTTTACTAAACAAAAATGGTGGATACTTTTCCTATTCTATCTGCTCAAAACCAAACTATAATAGCTTTCTATCTCTTGAAGATAATAGCATTATTAGAACAGCCGCGTCTTTTTGAGACAGGGTCTCATTATGCAGTTCAGGCTGGCCTTGGGCTCACTTTGTAGCCCAGGCTGATCTCGAACTTGCATCGATCCTCCTGCCTCAGCCTCCCGAGTGCTGGGATTACAGGCGTGCGCTACCACGCCCAGCCTGGTTGCTTTTTAATTAATAGCTAATTTAACTGAAGGGAAAATATTTAAAAGAATTATCAAACATAAAAGCAAGAATCTGAAATACACGCAACTGTGTTCTGCAAAAATGTTTACTTACCTGAACTACTCGTAATTGGTTCTGAAGTACTACTAGAGCCAGAAATTTCTGTTTTCGCAACAGGCATACTAAATGTAAATCTAATCTGTGAAGAGCAAAGAACATCAACTTGCTTTTAAACAGAATGTAGTTTAATACAAGCCAAAAAGTTTATTAAATTTCACCTATTTTAAAATAATACACAGTCTTTCATATTTCGCAATATCTAAAATTGGAATTCGTAAACTGGGTACCATGGTGTGCACCTACAGTTCCAGCATCTGGGCAGTTAAAGGAAGAGGATCACTAAGCCCAGGAGTGAGACCAGCTTGAGTAACACAGCAAGATGCTGCCTCAAAATAAGTGGGTTGAGCCAGGGGTGATGGCACATGCCTATAATCCCAGCACTCAGGAGACTGAAGCAGGAAGATGCTGCGCGCTGAAGGCCAGCCTAGGCTAGACAGTGAGTTCAAGCCAGTCTGAACTACACAGTGAAACCCCGTTTTAAAAAACCAACAAAAAAATTAAAATTAAAAAAAGCAAGTTGGGGGAGAAGGGGCAGATATAGCTCAATGATAGTGCACTTGCCTAGAATATATGAAGTCCAGATTCAATATCCGGCACCAGATAATAATTTAAAAAAATATATACATATATATATATAAAATTGGGATTCTTATATTAAATGACATGCCACAGTGTCACAGTAGCTTTAATTTCTTAAGACACTTTTCTCTCAAAACAGTACATAAACTGATGGTTGTATTCTAAATAGCCAGTTCTCAGTATCTGAATGCTATTTGCTAACAAAAAGTGTGAGACTTTTGAGACAACTGATGGCAAGGAAATTATATCTCATCGATTAATGTGATAGAAAAATTAGGACACAGTTAAAAAGAAAGGCAATGTATTAAAATGATCCACGTGCCAAATCTGGGACAATCTGAACATTTAAACTTTCTTCTTATCCAAAATGTTTTTTGACCATTAAGAAACAAATACACATTGTATGAAAATAATAGCCCACCATTTTTGCCCATTGTTTTTCAAGATACAAAAATGATTCATGAGACATTATAACTACAAGCAATGTGATTTAACTGATTAGGCAGATCTTAGGTCTTTTACTGAATCTAGGACTAAGAGAAATAAAACAGCAATTAAGGGACATCTGTGAATGACAGGGAAATCTAAATATGGACTATATTATTATTGCATCATGTGAAATTTCTCTTGAGTATAACTGTACCCAAGATGGCAAAAGAATGTCCCTCTTCTTAGACGACACATGGAAAAGCATTAAGCCAGTGATGGGAAATCTTTCAGCGCTTTCAAGGTAACAAACAGCGAGCCAGCTGCAGCACACATGCCTTAGGTTCACCACCACTGTACTAAGTGAATCAGGTGTCTGCATTTCAACTGTCATATGGCACAGGAAAAAAAACGTGCACACACACACACGAAGTGAAGAATGTGAGGCTGTTCATTTAAGTTTTCTGTACCCAGAATATTTTTTAAGGTGGAAATAAGCATTGTTTCTTACTGCCAACAAATGGCCTTGAAATCAATCAATAAACATGAAAAATTCCATGCTTGCTACTTACAGATGATGGAGATAGTACAACTGCCTCAGTGGATATTACAATTGGAGATGAAAATCTAAACACAGGGCTACCAGTGTTGCTTGGAGAGGTCATTTGTACCTGTTTTTTTTTTTTTTCCAATCATTAGTAAGAAATGACACAAAAAGTTATTTAGAAAAAGAAATGGACAATATAAACAGACCTCAAGAAAATTATTTCAAAGAACTTAAAAGCATTCTCATTCCTTTTAAATTTAAAAGTCATTTTTAACCTGTGGCAAAAATGAACAATAACTGCTATAAAATCTGGCTACCTTTTGGAATATACACAACCTTAGAAGTGGACATTTATCTAAAGAAGAAAAATCATGTCTGGAGAGTAGGTTCAAGATGCTAGTCCTACCTGAAAAGTAAAACTTTGTACCAATTCCTACCAAAACAAAGTATCTTATTGGAAATATTGTTTGGCAACTTGCAATCATCTTTTTTCTAATGCACTGCAAAAAGGCTAAAGAATGCTTTCACGATAATGTATATAAGACAGCTGTGCATTTTTTTAAGAGCAAAACACGTTTTCACTTCTCTCCCAATTATGCATTATTAATCACTACTTTTGAAAAACACTGGATTTTCTAAAGGAAAGAATATGAACAAAAATCATCTCAGTTACACAATGGTTCAGTACCTTGTTTGTTAATGATTGAGAAGGACTGAAGGATGATGGACAGGAAGTTGTGATCTCAGGGGAACTAAAATTGAAGGTAGGCAGTGAAGAACTGGAGATTGGTAAAGATATTTTCGGTAACACTGGTATGTCCATTTCCTAAAACACAACATGGTTTATAAGGATATTTTCTATTTTTCATGTCATTCTTTTATTTTCAGGTAGAACTAATGAAGTTATAGGCAAATTTAGAATGGGAAAAAGGTAGTAGCACCATGTGACATTAATAATATGGTCTTTTAAATTACAAAAGAACATCCGAACCCAGCTGTGCCACCAACTGCTACGCAACTGAGAACCTAACTGCTCTCAGAACCAATTTTCTCATTGGTACTAATGAGACAAGAAAATTTTTTCTATACCACACCTGTGGTATTAACAAAAAACATAAAAGCCATATAGTATATGGTCTTGGCGCATGAAACAAGCATTTACCAACCATCAGAACCCATGAGTAGCGAACCATAATGGTTTTTAACCCACTAGACCAAAAACAAGTCTCCAGTGACTCAATGAGAAAAAGTTCCACTTCTGCTAGGGTTGTAGTAGCTTACATCCAACCAATGTTCCGACTGATAATTACAAACTCTTGGAAAAGATATATTTAAAAAAAAAAAAACCTATAAAAATTGGAGAGCATCTGAAGGCAAGGAGGAACTACATGGCAAAAGACACTTGGAAGAAAGGAAGAGCAAGCAGCCCAGTGAGCATCCTAATCGCTCCGTGAGTACAAGCACAAGTTTTTCTGAGAGAAAACTGTAAACCTGTTTAAGAATCAGAGGAAGAGCCAGGTGTGACCATAACAACCAGTAAATGATGCAAAAATAAAAGAGCCACAGAAGAGGCCCCCAACATCTGCAAGGAAACCAAATCTCTCTTGGACCAGTAAATTACACAGGTGTAAACAGACACACCAAGCAACCAAATCAAACTAGAATTTTCAACTGCTGCCCACCACAGAGTTCAGATACATTCACTACCAACTAAAATAATCGGAATGCTTCAAATGGATGCAGTTTACTGTACACAGATCACACCTCAATACAGCTGATCACAGAAAAAGGCAAAATAAAGACATCTTCATTTTTTCAAGATAAAACTAAGAACCTGTTGTCATAAAGCCTGCTTTATAAGTTCTTCAGACTCAAATGAAACAACATCAGAAACACAGTTTTCATAAAGAAATGGAGAACATGTGAGCAAACATAAAACACTTTTAATTTCTTTAAAATATACAAAACTATAAGAATCAAAAAAAGTATATACTGTGGGTTTGCAGCCTGTTTAGGTGTAATACAAATTATCAGTACAACATAAATTGCCAAGGAAGAGGAACAGAAAAATCTAACTATACTATTCCAAGATTTTCAAACTTTATACCAAATGATACCATAGTCACATAGCAGTCTGGAAAGTTAAACAGATATTATGATCAAGAGGAACATTAACGAATGCAAAGAGACAGAACTTAAAAGTAGACAAAGTAGAATATGAGCCAGACATGGAACTGTACACCTGTAACCCTGGTACTCGGGAAGCTGAGACAGAAAGATTACCCCAAGTTGAAGGCCTGCCTGAACACAGTGAGTTCAAAGCCAGCCTGAACTACATAAATGTGGCAAAATAAAAAATAAGTGAATAAAATGGAACTCTACTAAACATTGACACCAAAAAAATGCATTTTTCAAAAGAAACAATAGAAAAAAAATGAGAAAAATAAGAAAGAAAAAATGCTAAGATCTTAATCCAACAATATCCATAATTACGTTAGGCATATTAACTACAAATGGATTAAAACACTCCAATTAAAAGATAAGATTCAACTACATACTTCTACCTAAGACTTACCTTAAATATAAAGAAGCAAAAAGTAAACAGATGCCCAAAAGATATATCCTACAACTAGTAAGCATAAGACTCACTTTAACAATAGTACAGTAAGGTCAGGGATTTAGCCCAGCAGTTCAAGCGCTTACCTGGTAAGCGCAAGGTTGTGAGTTCGATTCCCAGTACCAAAACAAAAACAAAGCAAAACAAAAAAAAAGTACAGTAGCTGTGACAACACCTACATAGGTTTCAAGGCAAAGCAGATCTCTAAAAATTTTTAAAGGACATTTAACACTATAAGGACAAACCATTAAACAGTCATACAACAAAGGTAAGGTTAATGTTCTAATGAAGGCATCAAACTACATAAAGCAGTAACTGATATAATTAAGAAAGGAAAGATAAATCCAACAAATAAAAACTGACAATTTTAATCATTGCTCAGTATTTAAAAGACTAACCATACTGCCTCCTCAAAAAAAGACTGAATAAAAACAAAAATCTAAGAAATCCTAACAGTCATCTTATTAACTGGCAGAGCATTACCTCCAAACAAATTAAAGAAATCTGTTCAAGATTATCAAACAGAATTTATGCTGGCTATACTGAAAAGCCAGTACATTTCAGAGTATCAAATCTTGATTTCACTCTTTCTCTAACTATGAAGTTAAATTAGAAATTAACCAACACCAGTCAAACATTTAGAGGTTAAATGTATCTTTAACTCACAAATTAAATACAAAATAGAAGAAATTGGAAAAAACATAAACCATCTAAAGGCAAACAAAAGACTGTATTTTGCAGCCGGAGGCCAGGCAGTGTTTCTTGGAGGACAAAGAACAGTAAAAATAATAAGGGAAAAAATGAATTCAAACATAAAATTTGCAACAACTGCTGATCAAAAGATGCTATGAAGGGGAGGAGCTAAAGATGGC
>RJWT010007628.1:0-27367 GCA_004365215.1 Cuniculus paca | reverse complement strand
AGTTGAGATCCCAGTTATTGATTCTGGGAAGTATTTCCTGAGCAGTTTGCATTTTGTTCATGGACTCTCTGCCTACCTCTGTATCTTCAAGATTTCTACCTTCCTTGTCTTCTATCAGATTTAGTGTTTCTGTTTTAATCTTTAGATCTTTAATACATTTTGACTTTGATTAGTGCATGGTGATAGACATGGGTCTAGTTTTAATCTTCAGCATGTGGCTTTCTCCTTTGTGAACCAGTGCATTTCCAGATTGAAGTTCAGTGTCTGGCACATAGTTTATGTTCAACTAAATGATGTCAAGTAAATGAAGGTAGAAGTTGAATTCATAGGCAAAGAAGGAAAGGATGATATTGCGAGGGCCAGGTGCTACAGAATGAACATAAAAGGGTTTGGTAGAAGGAGAATGTGTAACCCATCTAAAACTTGGGAATCTTCAAAGTATGTGGAATAATTTCCACTCTGTAGATCTCTTGCATAGGTTTCAATTAAAGATCACCAGCAATTCAGAATGCTAAAATAAAATTATAATAGTTGATTTATAATAAACCTACTAAAAAGAGTGATCCAAATGGCATTCTAGGGGGCATAGACTGGGCTTTAAATTACTCCTTAAGTAAATTTTTAAAAATTAAATAATGATTCTGATTAGAATTTTTTTTTTACAAAGACCCATTCCCAATTATTAGGTATTATTTTGGGCATTGAATATATAGTTTTAAAACCAGCAAAAGAAGGGATAGAATCTTTCTGTACTGAAGATCTGCTTCTACATTACCAGCAGAGTTCATGAGCCAGTGACTTAGAAATGCACAGAATATGGTCATAGGATTTCAGACAGATAGAATCAGGTAATGCTGTGTGTCTTTCAAACTGAAAGAACACATGTTAAACACTTTATGCCTTTCTGGATCACTTCTGCTGCAGTCCTTCATCTCTTTTCTTCAGACCCCCATATTTTTATTTTCTAGAGAAATTGGACTACAAAACTGCATTTTAACCCACTAGTTGACTTTACTGTTTCTCACTTTATAAATAAAGAGAATACTCTCTAGAAGTTGTGGTTTTTCTGCATTCACTAGGATGGTATTGTGGAAGGTAAAATGCACTTCTGGAAACTTGCAGTTCATTTAGAGTCGTTTTTCTTTTTTTTCCACAATGCACTCTCTTTGACCTCTTTCCTCACACATTCCATTGAGTTGTGCAGAATCTGCATGCCTGGAATGAATACAAGTTGAAGGGGAAGTTAAATCCATCTAAACTTTAAAATGTAAGGGAGATTTAGCATCCTATGTCCTTTGGAACGCATGATGCATTCACGGTTCATGCAGTCAGCAAACTAAAGGTCGGGCTTTAGTTGGTATTCAGCATAAAGTGTGTTGTAACATTGACAGGCCATATTTATATAGTGGTGCTGAAAAATTAAAATAAATATATATCATTGTCGATCCTAACAAATGTATGCACTGCAGCTGATAGAGTTAACATCAGGTTTTGGGTTTGTAATTGTTTGCCCATATCTTCTAGATGGCAGTTTTTCCAAAATATAACAATTTGACATTCTATCCTATAGGTTTTTTTCTTGAGAGATAGGAAGTAACATGTTTAATGATTACCAGGCCTTGATTTCTGATCTATATTAGTATGGGAAAAATAAGAGATTGGCTTTCAATCAACCATCCAATCAGTTTTATTGGAATTCCGTATCTTCTAGTCTTTCTGGCTACAATTTTTCCTCCTCCAAATACTAAAGAAATAAATTTCTCATACTGTGCTTTCTTGTGAGAATCAGCATGAACTAAAAAGGTCTTTGGCTCTCTAGAAAATCTAGTCTTACCTCAGCTGTGGCCACAATTCTCGCCCTTTGAGCTCTGGGAGCCCTGACTTCTCTGGTAGGATGTAAACCCTATTCTACTTTCTGATCACTTCTTCATCTCTAATGAAATTGTTTATACATTTATTTCCATTAAAAGAACTGCCCGATAAGGAAGCATTAGCTCTCTGAGGATGGTGGCTCAGTAGTACGGTTCTGTCAGCCCTGAACTGACTGCCTCAGTGTACCTGGTTTACGTTCCAGCTCGCTCAGGTGAATCATGGGCAAGGAGCACATCTGGTGGCTCTTCAGGGCAGCTCCCTTGGACTGTGCTCCCCGGGACACACCATGTGTCTCATGGCCATGTCCACATCCTTCCTGTCCTCTCTGTGTCCTTGTCTCTTGGGAAAACCTTCTGAGGAACTGATATACAAATTCCAGTCTCTCTTCTTTGTACCCAGTCTTAATTCTGCAGGTCAGGAACATTCCTCGTTACAAACATTTGAGTGTATTTCAAGCAAATTGTGCCTCTGATACTCATCATTGTTGTCCTGTAGCTTCTGAGACCCTTCTCTGAACTTCAATGTGGATGATCCTTTCCCTGCCAATAATGTTACTGCAGATAGTGCTTAAATTAAATATAAATATATGATTGTACCAGAAAGCCATGTAGGCCAGCATAGTGGCAGTATTGCACATAATACATCTTCCATTTAGAGACTTGTCATGAGATTTACATTGTCATCTAGGGGATTTATTCCTATCTTCTGTAATATCTTCTGTCTAGACAGCCTATCCATTCCTACATCCAAAGATTTCCCCCTTTTAATTCTCAATCTCTCATCTTCTACTTCCCATATTCAATTGTAGCAGGCATTTCTTTGCCTTTACTCATGGGGCCTCATCCTGAAGTTGCACGTATTGAAAAGTGATCAAATCACAGGGCCTCAGGCAGGTGCCTGCAGAAGACATGAGATACATATGCATGTACGTGTTCAGTATTACATGTATTTATGTCATATATATCATTGATTCACAGGGCATCTTAGAATAGGAGACTTGGAATAATTTTTTAGTATGCAATGGACATTTTGCGATGGGTAGGTGGAAAAATGATTATATGACCAAACACTTTGATTTGATTATTTTAATAAAGAAACACTAAAAAATAAACACAGGTGACTATTCTCTGAATAGCCCATTGTTGCTATAATTTGACAAAAGTAGCCTATGTATTCTAGTTTAGATTCATTGTGAATTGCCTAAATATATTTTTAGTGAAAAGAGCCAATCTAGACCAACGTATCATGTAGATAAACGGAAAACTGTACCGATGTTTGGTGATGAACCTCCAAGGGAAATTCATTAGTGTCCATGGGAAGTTTTCCCCCTGTTCTGAATGTGCTGTGCCAACTTAGCCAAATATTTACACAATACATTTTACAAATATACGTAGCACTGTTTTCCTTGGTGTGTTCAACGATTGTGTCATGCAGCTCTCTAGTGGGGAAAAGAAGACAAGAGAATCACTCCAAGGAATTGATAATTTTTGATGACATCAAAAAATATGCTTTCCTTTTATCATAATAAAACATAGGAATCAGATAAACAGGGGTTGTGGGAAGGGAGAGAGAAAGAGAGACAAAGACAGAGAAGAGAGAGAAGATCTGCTTATGATGGATATAATTTTTGTGTTGACAAGTGAAGTCAAAGGAAAATCACTGTTAGCTTCCACATACTGAGCACAAAAATACAGCACTAAGAAATGTAGGAAGCATATTTATTAGCAAGAGCTCAGACCGCTCCATCTACTTGGCTCCTCCTTGAGTGTTCTGTGCCCTTTATCTGTCACTCTAGGACACCTAGGCAAAGACACATAAAGGTCAGTGCTTAGAAGGAATAATGGAGAAATCACTCATCATGAACATTTATGAATTGTTTTTGTCACATTCTGAACTATAAAGGGCCCAGGGAGGTGGGGTGGACAATGGTAGAGCACTATGGAATCCCAATTGATTTACATGGCTTGATTGTTGGTTTGTGACTAATATTTGCTTAAAAGAACAATCTCAGAATAAAAAGGTAGAAACACTTATTTTGAGTTTAGAAACCTGAGTTTTAGTTATTTAACTTACTTGAAGTCTGAGTTATCTTAATGTATAAAAATGGATACTAATACTTACATTGTGAAGTTGTGATAAGAAAGATAAGACATAACATGCTTAGCACTGTACTTGAGGTGCAATGCATTTACAACATATGCAAATTTTCTTTACAGTAATAATAACATGTACTCAATACTTATAATTGCAGGTGATGTAAAAAATATGAATTAGTTCATTCTATTCTCTTAACAAATTCTACCAGTTTCCCACCTCCATGCTAAACATAACACAAGATGTTTAGGTAAGTTTTTCAGGATGATTACTAAAGTAGTATATACAAAGTACCTTTTCATTATTTGTGGTTCAAACATTAGTTTGTACAGTCAAAATTTCTAATGTGGCTCTCTGTTGTTAGAACTATTACAATACCATAAAAAGTTCTTTACAATTTTCATTTACAGTGCTAAAATCTCATAATACACATATCATTTGATCTTCAGAATAGTTTTATTAAGTAAGAGAAGTTGTTACTAATGTTTTTTACATTTAAAGAAACAGAAAGATTAAGTAACCTATACTGTCACATACTGAAAATGAAAAGACAGGTTTCTGAATTCTAGTTTAATGTTTCAGATCTTTTACGAATCCATATCATGGCATGTCAGATTGAAGTTGATAACTATTTTATTATGCAATGTTTTTTAAAGCAACTGCCATTCTTCATGCTCAAAGGTAAACACAGGTATAATACTCTAGGATAAAGACTCACAATTGGATGGAACACTAAATCTAGTGAGAAAAGTTCGGAGAGTTCTCCTCACTCCCAAGATTGCGTACCTTTCCTGCTAACAAAATTAGACTGTTTTCCCCACATTCACTTCCAGTAATATGTAACCATGAGTCTGGGATTCAGCTAATGGGATAGTAATATATCATCTCTAACTTTTTTTCCTCTGTCTACTATCTGAGAGACTAGAAAGAGGAAAATGTTGAAATAAAAATATTTTACAAATGCATGTTATAATAGTCAGTGTTCTCATGGCTGGGATAAGATAACCAATGTCTGCAATTTAAAGGAGAGTTTTATTTTGTCTCACAGGTTCAGAGGGTTTAGTACATGGTTGGCTGGCTGTAAGACAGAAACATTATGAAAGAAGGGCATAGTGAATCCAAGTTGTTTAGTTTTTGGCAACCAGGAACCACAGTAGAGGGACAGTACCAGAGAAGAACGATCTAGAAATGCCAGATACAGTCCCCATTGTCACACTGCCATGACCTACATCTTCCAACCAGGCCCTACCTCCTAATACCCTATTCAGCTATAAACTCACGGATTGGTCAGTCACTGAGGACATTAGTGTTCTCACAGTTCAATCACCTTTCCACAAGTCACTTAATCCAGTCATTAGAGATTGAGATTAACTGGTACACATATAAATTCATTTTCCTAGGTATTTTAAATAGTGTTCTTATTTTGAGGATCTCTCTCTCTCTCTCTGTGTATGTGTGTCTGTCTGTCTCTCTCTGTCTCTCTCTTTCTCTCATCATCACTCCTAATATACACAACAGATGAAACCACATTGGCCTTATATGGGTGAGAGAGACTTTAAAACTTGTTTTTCACCTTCACCTTTTCTTGTCACACATCAAAAAAGTTAAATGAGTTGAGTCAACTGCACTTAAGGATATAATCAAATATTGGCAGATCTGATACTAAAACTCAAGTCTTTTCAGCTAAAAAACATCAAAATATTTCTATTAAACAACTATTTGGGTAGGAGGAGGATATTTTCCACGTCAAAGTGTTCTGTGGCCATAGGCATTTGGAAAACTCTGGATTGTACAAGTTAAAATAGATACGTTTGATGCAGGACTTCTTAGAATCTTAATATAATGCACCAGTGAGCTCTGTGTGTCTCCAAGATATCAGTACAGAGTTTTCCTAAGTTGTTTATTATTGGGAATCAGAGTTCCTTGGACGCACTTCAGTTCCACTGCACCAGGCTGAGTTCAGTTTATACAGTACCTCTCTGTGAAAGCACATGAGATTTCTATTCCCTTTTCTACCAAGAACAAATTGACCTTGAGCTAAGTTTGAGTTTTTCTTTGGATCTCCACTTGTGCATCTATGCAGTGAAGGGACTGCAGTGTGACCCTCACTGAGCGTTTGGTCATTCGGATCACACCCTGCAGATTAACTTTGTGAAGGAGACAAGGCCAAGATACTAAGGAGCCTGTATGGTTCTGGCACTAAGGGGCTGGGTGATCCAGAGCTCCTGGAACTTGTGCAGGCCTCTGTGTTTCCATCTGAAAAGTAAGGAAGTTGAAAGACACGGTCTAGCCAAAACACTGTGACAGGCCAAAGAGTATGTGATTTTACAGAGACTAGCACTGAGAAGTAATTTTAAAACAGAATGAAAGAAGCTGGGAGTGGTGCCTCATGCCTGTTACCCCAGCACTCTTAGAAGCTGAGACAGGGGGATCTCAAATTGAAGCCCAGCTCAGCTGACTTAGTGAGACTTTGTCTCAAAATAAAACATAAAAGAAATGCAAAGGCCCTGGGTTCAGTCCCCAGGACTGAAAACAAACAAACAAACAAACAAAAAACAAAACAGAACAGAACAGAACAGCAACAACAAAAGTTGGTTTAACATCAAAAAGCAAATCATCAAAACATCAAAAATTGGCCATCAAAAAGCAAAACTACAAATATTAGAATAATGTTACTTATAGAATTGGAGAAAAATGATGAACACAGTCTTTTTTTGAGTCCAAGAGAGAAAGAGATTTGTGAGGAAAACTAAAGATCTATGTGAAAGTATGAAGACGAAAAGTCAAGATGCCCTCATTCTAAATATATTGAAAACTTTAAAAGTTAAGTTCCTCTGTATCTCTTACCAAATTACAAATTTTGTGGCACAAGTAGAGAAAATTATAAAATAAGTGTACATCTCTAAAAAGCTGAAAAGAAACTTTATGACAACTTTAAAAAGTGCAATAACTTGACAAATTCAAATGACGTAAAGAGGAAAACCGGATTTTGAACAAATCAAGATCAAAAATATAAATTGACAAAATACAAATATTGGTTGTAAGTATGGCTGTAATTAACACTTTGCAAAATTTCTTTGCACTTTAGTTCAATAATCAATCTGAAAAGAGCAAAATTTACTTGTAAGTTTTTATTTCTAGTACAAAATATACTTACAAATTTTTGTTTCTGGTATGTTTATAGATATTTTTGAAAGAAAGCTGAAGCTTCCAATTTTCCCATCTTCTAAAGTTTTACTATTGTCTCTGAAAAATCATGAGTAAATATTTGTAGGCTAATAAATGAATAAGTAGCCGTAAAATTATTAAGAATGGGTGAGTGTTTGAATAGTGCCTTAAAACCGGTCCCTCTTTAGGTCCATGGCCATCATAATCCCAGGAGAATGGTACAGTAACCTACCATAGCAACAACATAAATATTTAGTTTCAGAGACTGTGTTGTATTTATCATAGAATAACACAGAACATTATTAATACTTAATTGACAAGATAACAGCAACCTTTCCTCTTTTTCTCCCTTACAAACAGAGCACCAGTTCAGAGCTGATTTTACAATTTTCCTTAATTGTGTTTGACCTGAGTAGTTCTTTTTGATAACAAATGAAAGTAGACAAGAAAAGAAAAAAAAAGTGGGAGGGTTTCATATAACCATAATAAAGTCTATATACCACATGGTTCAGTATTAGCAGTATGTTATTCTGAAAGAAACAGCAATCATGAATAATATTAAAATTAAGTATAACATTTAATTATTCAAGAATAATCAAGAAATTATCCCAAACTTAACTTTTAACCATCCTTTCACTTTTGCTCACCTATACTCTACAACCCAGAGACTTCCCTGGGGCCTCTCAAACTATTCATAAACATTATTTTCCACTACAGTTCTTTCCCTTGATGCTAATTCATTCATTATGTTGGTCTTCACTCATCATATTCTTTTATTATCATTCATTTCCAATCCCTTGCCTCCCAAGTTTGCATCATGTGATTTTGTATCCTGGCATATACAATTCTTTGGGGAATCAAGGGTATAGCAGGAAACCATGAGATTCTCTTTGACAGATGGGACAGACGAAGCAGGAATAGCTTAAGGTTGAAAATGCTTCCATATTCATTTTGTCCCTGTCACATTTGTACATATCGCTGAAATCTTATTGAAGTCACATCAACTCTTGGAGTTATGGCTGGCTTCTATCAAAGCAGGAAGGCATCAGTAATTATTCCCATCTTGTATTTAAAGAAAGAATTTAAGTTTTCTGAAGCTCATCTTGGAAATAAATAAGGCAGGTAAAAGATAAGAAGACGTATTAAAATGTATTTATTAACCAATTGCTATATTCCGGGCAGAGGGCTGAACACTGTGCATCCTAAAACATCAACCAACTTATGTGCCTTGTGTATTTATTGTTATCTCAGTTTTTCAAGGAAAAGGAAAATAAATGCTTGACTTTCCCCAAGGCATATAACTAGGAAGTGATTAATTCGTTGCTCATTTTAGAGTCTGATTTTACATTTACAACATTCCACCATACAACAAAGTAGGCAAATACAGTTAAATTAGGGAAATAGAAGAGTAAAAGCAACTATTCTGTAATATCCACAAAAAAATCACTGGATATTAACAATATATACTTTTCTTAGTTGCAGAGCAAATTTTCAATATTTTCAGTGATGTGAATGCATACATAAAAAACAAGTATCCTGAAAAATCATGTGGGCCAATAATTTATATGCTGTATTTTTTCTAATTTTTATAATTTCTTGGATCCCTCACTGAGGGTGTATTATGAATCAAGAAGAATACACTTGAGTTGTTTCCTCATAGTTTCTAAGAAATGACTACAGGATGCAAACTTTCCTGTTGGAAAAGGTGCTCATGTTATTCATAATCACATATTTGATCTCACCAGGTCAATATGCAAGTGACTTTGACTATGACCATTGTGTTCCTATTTTCTTTCAAAGTTTTAGCAAAGTCTTTTTGTTTTTTCCTCTATAGAGAGTCCCGTCTATATCCATAGTTTTCACAAGCCTGAAATGTGACATTTTAGGAGCTGAGCACCGCAGAAGTATGGATTCCTACCTCATTTACATACTGCACAAAGACTGGTCATCCCAGTGAGAACAGCACCAGTGTGAAAAGTTCACCCTCCACTGTAGGCTGAACTTGCTGCTCCATCAATACAAATAATTTCTGATCCCCCCTGTATTTACTTGATGACTAATCCCAATTTCTTCTCCCTGTTTTGAAGACCTTAATTAAATGATATCCCCTCCTGATTACTTTATCAAGTCTGGATACATGGATTATCGACAACTCTGTGAAACTCACTGCCTTTGGAAAGCTGCCAGGTAAGTGGGAAAGCAACTGTTTTTTGAGATTGAGAGAAGAGCAAGGTCAATCAATAGAGCCCATATAGCTTTTGTAAGATAATAGACCATTAGCTGACCTTGAAATTGTTTTGGTGGTTGTTAGTGTATGTGATATGCCTTTGGATTACCAAAGATTGATGACTGGATGGTAGAGATTGTTAATAATATTATATGAAACCTCATCACTTCATGGCTTGTAGAAAGCAGGCATGTAGAGATTTGCTAGATGGAGGAAATAAACTGCTTCACCTTATTTCCCACAGATTTCTGACTGCATAGATTGGCCAGGGCCACGATGCTCGAATCTGACTTTGTGCTTCCTTGCTGAGCTGAAATCATGTAAAGGGCTGCTGATTGTGTGATTTTTGTCATATAACTCTATACAACGGGGATGGCTCTTTGTATCCCTTGTTCATCATCTCCAGGAAGCTCTGGGTCATTCCCAAAGATGATTTCAACATATTCATGATCATTCTTCTATCATGGCATGTAAATATAAAGTATTTCATGTTTATTATTTTCTCCTTTTTAAAATATCAAGTCCTGTTTTATGTCTTGCTTCCCTCTCTCCCTTAACTAAATGACCCTCCAGTCTGAATCTTGTGGTAGATGAGTTGGCCAAATTTTAAGAGCCAGTTTGAGATAAGTAAACATTGTTTAAACACAGTTTTAATGTTTACTTATCCTCACATTTAACCTCAATTACTTTTTTTTCATTTATCTTTTGAAGTGAATCTTACCTTAGCATAATTTTAGGTTTATAGAATTATTGTGAATGTAATGAAGAGAGTTCCTGTATATCTCAGTCTTATTAGTATCTTACAGTAGCATGGATTTTTTGTCACAGTTCATTAACTAGTACTGATATGTGATTACTTAAGTAAGCTGATAGTTTATACAAATTCTCTAATTTTTCATTTAGTATCTCTTTTCTATCCTGATAGTCTATCAAAAGTACCAAGTTAGATTTAATTGTACTGTCACATAAAGTTCACTTTGGCTGTGAAAGTTCCTCAGATTTTCCTTGTCTCCAGTGACACTGACAGTTTTGAGCCTTGCCAGGTAGGTATTTTGCTAAATACTCATACATATAAATAGGAGCTTCACAGTTGAGAAACCTGAAAATCCCCACCTCAAGTCAGATGTTGGAGATTTTAAGCATCAGTGGTGTCTTGTCGATTGTATGCACACTTGGTAAGATATGAGAATCATACTTTACCTGTGTGGTTTTCCTCCTCAAACTCATTACACCAAACTAGTGATGAGAAAAAATCAGACAATAGTAATCAAAGGTTCACCTACAAAATGCCTCATCAGAATGCCTCAAAATTGTTGAGGTCATTAATAATCATCATAAATGAATATGCAAATAGGGGAGAATAGACAGATCTCTAATGCTGAAGAATTTCAAATAATTTATGCTGCTATTCTATGCCCATAATGGACCTGTGATTATTTTGTTCCAATATTAATTCTTTTATTTGGTTTCAGTATTTCTTGAAACAGCCCGTCATTGTGGGGTGGTTTAACAGTTTTACATTTTTAGGAGGAAAGTACTTTATCAGCGCCAACATATTTTTTTAGTTATCAAAAAATATATGTAACATTTCCCATCCTTGTCCTTTCCCAACCAATTCCTTAACTGTCATTCAGTAGTATTAAGAATATTCACATTGTTGTCCCAATTTTCAGAACTTTTTCACTTTGCAAAATTCAAATTCTATACCTACTAAATAACAACTTCCTTTCTCCCTTATCTCCAGCCCTTGACAACCACCATTCCACTTTATATTTCTGTAAGTTTGTCTACTTTAGGTATGTCATGTAAGTGGAATCATGTAGCATTTGTCCTTACAACTAATTGTATTCACTTAGTGTAATGTCCTCGAAGTTCATTATTGTTGTAACATTTCTTAGCATATCATTCCTTTTCAAGGCTAAATGATATTCCATTGTATGCATATACCATATTTTATCCATTTATCTATTAATGGACACTTATAAACATCAGTGTGTACGTTTCTCTTCAACATCCTACTTTCAATTATTTTGCATATATATGCAGAAGTGAAATTGATAGATAACATAGGAATTCTATTATCAATTTTTTCTTTTTGCAGCACTGGGGATCAAACTCACAATCTCACACTTGCCAGGCAGGTGCTTAGGCCACTGAGCTAAATCCCCAGCCTTGTTATCAATGTTTTGAGGAAATATCACACTGTTTTGCTGAATGGCTGCACCAACTTAGTATCTACCAACAATAAGTGAAGATCCCAATTTCTCTACATCCTCAACACTCATGATCTTCTATTTTTGTTGTAGTTGTGGTTGTGTTGTTTGCCCTTATAATTAATAGCCATTCTACTAGAGGTGAAGTGATATTGTGACTTGATTTACATAGTGTTTATATGTATTCCTTCCTTTGAGAAATACCTATTCAAGTCCTCTTCCATTTTATGAATAGATTATTTTGTTGTTGAGTTGGATGAATTCTTTATAAATTTCTGATAATTATTTATCTGATATATGACTTATAAATATTTTTTACTATTTTATACACTGCTTTTTTTACTCTATGGATTGTGTGCTTTGATGTACAATAGTTCTAGTTTTGAGGAGTATACTGTATCTATTTTTAATTTTATTAATTGTGCTTTAGCTATGTATCCAGGAACTCATTGTCAAATTCAAAGTAATGAAGCTTTCTATGTTTTCTTCTAGGAGGTTTATAGTTTTAGCTTTTATGTTTAGACTTTTAATCAACTTAGAGTTAATTTTTGTATATAGTGTAAACTAAGAGCACACATTTGTATTTTGTATGTGGGTATCTGGTTTTCCTACCACTTGTTGCAAATATTATCATCTCCCAATTAAATAGTGTTGGTAACCTTATCAATATCCATCTAACCACATGTGTGAGGGTATATTTCTGGGTTTTCTCTTGTTTTCCATTGGTCTATTTGTCATTACATTAGTGCTACACTGTTTTGTTACTACAGCTTTGTAGTAAGTTTTCTTGATACCTGTACATTTTTTTGGTTTTTCATGATTAAACTGATTATTGCAGTCCCCTTGAGTTTCCATATGAGTTTTGGTATTTTTCCATATCATTAAAACTTCATTGGAATTTCAATAGGTATTGAGTTAAATTTGTCTATTTCCTTGGGTAGTATTCACATCTTATCAGTATTAAGTCTTTCAATACATGAACAAAGGATGTCATTACATTATTTGTTTCTTTATTTTCTTTCAGCAATGTTTTGTAGTTTTTGGTGTAAAAGTCTTTTATTTGATTACTTTGTTTTCAAGTATTTTATTCCTTGGGACACTATTGTAAATGATAGTATTTGCTTAATTTCTTTTTCATACAGTTTGTTTTAGAGCGTAGAAACACACTCATTTTGTGTTCAGTAGCCTTCAATTCTTATTAAACTCATAGCTTCAGAAAATATAGACTATTATGTCTAGCAATTTTTCTGTAACTACTATGAGATCTAGTAATTGTGTTGTGAAAAAGAATCTGTAACCTCAGCATTTTGGGTTCAGGGGTTTCCAACCACAAATATTTCTCAGCTTGTAATTTATTAAAGTCAGTTCTTGATTTAAGGAATTTCTCTCTTTAATTCCCAGGAGAGTGGGTATGCTTGCCTTTCTTATTATGGGAAGGAGAAAGACCTTGTCTTCTGAGGCAGATTCTGTAAGATAATGACAGACTCATTGCTAGCCATGTAGAAAGCTTTGTATCACATGAGATAATTAGACTTTGCTTAGGCAGTAGGAAAGACTAGAAAAAACTTGTTTTGATTGCACTTGAGAACACTTGTAATTTACTAACTGTAAAATCTTGTGACTTTCTTACTATCACTAAACCTCAATATTCCTCTTTTGAAAATATAAGTAGCCATTTCTTAAAGTTTTTTGTTATTTATTTATTTATTTATTTATTTATTTATTTATTTTTGGAGACAGAGTCTTCCTATGTAGTTCAGCCTGGCCTTTAACTCACTATGTAGCCTAAACTGGCCTTGAACTCACGTTGATCCTCTTACCTCAGGTTCCCAAGTGCTGCGATTACAGACAGGCACTGCCATGCCAGATTGTTAAAGTTTTTGACTGCAGAAATCAGATAATACATCTGAAGCGCTTAGAATAACACCAAGCATGCATAAAGTTCAACATACTGTATAAATTATTATCATGTTTGTGAACTGCTTAATAGTCAAGTAACACACTGGATTTAGTACTTAGTGCTAGAGTTCATCAATATCTTTATTACTGAATGCAACAATAAGAAATACTAATCTCAACTGAAAAATAATGGATTTTTTTGTGGGGTGGTGGGAAAAGAGTTGCACCACAAGGCATGACCAAATAGTAATACTTGCTGGTCTTGTCTTTGTGTCTGGAAGTTGATTGAGAAAGATCAGTCTGGGGTATTGGTAATGATAGTTTATGTGTATCAGGGGACAGAATGTGAAGCATGGGGTAGAATTCATCATCTCTGATGATTAGAAATTCAGATACCAAATTTCACAAACTGGCACCTTTCCAAGAACCCTGAATATGTGCCTGAATTCAAATAGCATAGTTAAGAAGAAAAGAACAGCAAAACTGTGAAATGTGCAGTCAATGAACTTCTCCAATACGATGCCTCAAAAAAATTCAGTTTTAAATGAAATAGAAAAGTGTGTTAACTGAAATTCTGTCTTGCAGTACTCTGAAAGCCACTTGTCCACAAGTCTTCCTACACCAAAAATGCTTGGGATTTTCTTAGCAAATGTATATCACTTCAGATTAAAATAGTTAAAATGGAAGCAAGTGAGTAAAAGAAGAGGAGTGAACAGATGGTATGCAAGTGTAATGATGATCCAATTGTACCATATTATAAATGAGCTACCACGAAATCTCAGGACAGCCTCTGGCCAAACACGTATACATAATGGAAAAAAGTACTGCTCTTCTCCTTCCCTCTTTTTTTCTTACACAATTTAAGGAAGTCACAAACAAATGAAAGAACTCATGAGAATGTGTGACATAGAATTATTCATGCAACACCGAGCCCTCTCATCCACCACTGGAAAGTGAAAAATGCCAGGTAACACTTGGTCAAGTTGTGAAGTCTAAACAGTATTTCTGTGCCCTCATAGGATACAGGGCTGAGTAATAAAAGGGCCTTTGGAGAAGCAAAAGATCCCAGCATTTTTCCTTTCCTCGTCTTTCAGAGAAGACAGGCATTTCACTTCCCTCTGCAGCCATGTAGTTTTCTGGCATCTTCTCTGATTTCCTCAAATTGCTGATGGGAAGCGCTTCAAACTACTTTGTTATCTCTCTTAGATGTTCTCAGCAAAACTGAAAAGGGTGTGTTAGCTTCACTCATTTGACGGTATTTAAAAGCATGTCTGTCAGAACTTCACAGCTTAATTTTGCATTTAGTTGAAGCTCTCTCAACTGGGTTGAACCAGTAGTAGAAATATTAGCTTCAACATCACATTAATTTCAATTATGGTTGGCAAGTATTTCAGAACATCTTAGAACATGCTTAGAAGTCACTTGGGCAGAAAGTCTCCACAGTCTTGGGGAGTCCTGAAATTTCCATGTGTGAGAAACCTATAGAGCACTCCCTCACCCAACTTGTGCTAATGAAAACGTCTCTGGGCTTTTCTAAGTGTCTTCTGAGGTGTAAAATTATCCCTGATTGAGGTGCTGTTGTTAAAATCCATCCTTTGTCCTCCAGGAGATTTCTGTCCAGTCAGGAAAAAATAATGCACACATTAGGCAGTTAGGTCATGAACTGCAAAAGCAGAACATGACCACGATGGCGGTGATGTCTCAAAAAGGAGAAATTAGAAAAAATGTGCTACTCTTGCCTCTAATATTTCTTATTTGTTGTACAGTATCTTGTATCATTCTTGGTTCTCTGTTTACACAATTTTTCTAGCAATTCTAAGTTAAGAATCAAACTAAATTGGAAGTACTGCTTATGTCGTTTGTGCTTTGATTTAAACTACAATGTCAAATATCTAATATTAAGGGAAGAGCTATGGAGTCTAGCATATGCTCTCAGAAATTACTTGTTGAATCACTGATTTTCTATCACTGTGATTACGCATTATTCACCCATTAAATACTTACAGAGGGTTTTCTCTGGAAGACATTATCTTTCCTCTCCTTGTAATTTAAGAGCAGAATTTCTTTTCCTATTAAAGATAGAAGCTAGAAAATACTCAGTTTCTTATCTTTCTTGAATGGAGGGTTTTTGAGACAATCCTGACTCCCTGCAAGATGCACAAGACTGCAGATGTAGATGGTTGTAAGGGTTTCTCGGAAAAGTTTGACTCCATAGTGGAAACAGAAACTCTTAGGACCCATTTGCCTTCTTTTTTGATCTTGATCATATGAAAATTTAGGATCTACAGCTAATGTAGGAATTTTGGAGTGATGTGGAGGCAGCCAGTGGATGGAAATAACATTCTTTAAATGACAAAATTGACAAATAAATAGTCCAAGGTATGTGGTACCTTAACTGAGGAGCTGAATTCTTCAATCCTGTGTCTTCCTGCTTTCATTGTTCTTGTTAGGGAAGATTATAAAAATCCTTATAGAGAACACTTTGTTTGCAAACTTTCCTGTGAACTGAAGCCAAAATATCCCAGGTTAATATTTTCTACTATATTCAAGACAATGTGCTAAAAACATGGATTTAAAAACCAATAAAACAAACAAAAAGGAAGACAAAATTCTGTCTTTTGGTAATGCACCTTGGCATTATTTGAGATGTTCTGTTTCTAGAATTAATAGCTTGTCTTTAAAATAACCTACAACCTAAAGTGGATACAAATAACAGCATTTGTCTACTTAGTCTAACCATGTCCATAGTGGGTACAGTTGTGTCCAATAAATTCATATGCTGAATTTTAACCCCCAGAATGTCAGAACATGACCTTATTTGGAGGTAGTCTTTACAGAGCTAGTTAAGGTAAAGTGAGTTTGAGTTCAGCCCTGATCCAATGTAACCAGTGTTCTTATAAAAGGGGGATTTTTTTTGCAGAGATATGCTAGAAGGGAAGAGCAGGTGCAGAGACCTAAGAAAAAGATGGCCATCTACAAAGCAAGCAGAGAGATCTGGAATACATCCTACCCCTGGAGGCCTCAGAAGGAAATAACCTTGATTATATCTACATCTTGGTTTTCTGTCTTCTGGAATCAAAGTAACTTTCTGTCCTCTGGAATCAAAGTAACAGTAACTTTCTATTGTGAAGTCCCTTTGTGGTACTGTACTTTGTAATGGCAGCTCTTGCAAACTAATATGGTGTCTAAAAATAAATCTTTTTCATTGTCTGTAAATCTTCTCCTTCAGTGGCCTTCCCTTCCCAGTTGACTGCAACACCATCTTTTAAAGTTCAGAAAGAAAACCTTGACTGTTCATCCTTTCCTGTTCTACATTTTATCAGTTGCCACTACTAGAAACTCATAGTTTGAGATTTTTGCTTAAGTTTGGCTGCAATTAAAAATGTCCAAGACTCTCATGATTTCCACTGTCTTCACTACCCTCATCAGTCTATTGTCTTCTTTTTGATTATGGCAAAAAATGATGACCTGTTTTATTTTTAATTTCACCATTCTTTCTATTAGAGTAAGCAGATTGAGCCTATTAAAATAAAATATGAGTCATGTCAAGACCCTGTTCAAAAGTCTCCAGCAACTTCTAAATGACTCAATAAAAATTAAAGGTCCTGAGAAAGCTGTAGATGATTTCCCAGCATCTCTTACTTTTCTCTTAGTATGTTTTTAATTGAAAGAGGTCAGAGGGGCATCCTGCTCATTCTTCGAGGATTCAGGTTCTCACCATTAAATTTGCAGCTCGTCTGTTTTGATAACTATTGTCCCCAAATTTGTTTGACTCACTTCTTTACCTTCTTTAGGTATTGCAATTGAAAAGACCTAATTTTTCTGAGATCTTTTCTGATTGCATTACGTAAACATGTAATTGTTCCCTTTTCTAAACCCAAGCCATCACCTGCTCTTTCCCTGCATTACTATTTGTATCGACAGTGTCTGTTGCCATGTGTTATACTGTTTATGTTTTTTACTTGTTTGATTGATTCCTGTCTCCCTTACTATAATGCAGTCTTTTGAAGGCAAGAGTACTTTCCTCTGCTTTGTTAACTGTATCTCTGGAGTGTAGAACAATGCTTAAGAAATGTAGGCACTCAAAGAACATGTAAGCAGTGAACGCATGAACAAAATCTTATATCATGTGTATTACAAAACAAAGAGCTTTAGGGAATTTGAAGTCTTCACAATATTTCTATGATTTTTAGCAAGTTATTGTAAGAAAACACGAAAAACAACATTCACTATAGTGTATATACAACATTCTAAAGCCAGTGAATAAATAATTAAGTACTTCCTATGTGTAAATCCTTGCTATAATATAAGCTCACACCTATTAATGTGTTAGGGGTTTAATAAAATGTCGCTTGCAGATTTAAACTAAGAGTACTTACTTTATAACTTTAAATATCATACTTCACGACCCCCTGGGTGAATAAAACAAATGATACTATTTTTAATGCTGTTCTTTTTCTCTCTTTTTTCAGAACTTGTTCTTATGTTCTTGGGTTTCACAATTATCCAAGTAGATAGCTAACTCTGAAAACAAAATTCTACTTTTCTCTTTCTTTCTTTCTTTCTTTCTTTCTTTCTTTCTTTCTTTCTTTCTTTCTTTCTTTCCTTTCTTTCTTTCTTTCTTTCTTTCTTTCTTTCTTTCTTTCTTTCTTTTCCTTCCTTCCTTCCTTTCCTTCTTAATATTTATTAATACACATTTATAGTGCATGATATTTACACTCCTTGTGTGGAGTTGGTACACATATATAACACGTTTTAATTCCTTTTGCATCCCCATTTCCCTTTCTCCTTCCTTGTCTTGATCCCCTTCCCATTGGGGAAAGATCTATATCCCTGCTTCCTATTATTTATTTTTATTTTGCTCCTTGTTTATAATTTGGGTTTCTGATGCAAGTATCAGACTCAACTGTTGTTGCTAAAATAGCTTTATCACACTACAGTGGGGGAAGGTAAAATAAAATAAATTTGTTATAGCTTTACTTTGTCACAAGAATAGAATTTGTATGAAACTTTTTAGAACACAGATAAAAATCTCTCTTTCCTGGATTTCTAGCAAATGTATTATATAGGAGTCATTCAGCTACCAACTGTAAATGTTTGTATGAAAGCAGTATGTATAACTTTTCCATCTGTCTTTGCTTGCTATAAATATAAGTTCTGTGATTTCAAATTCGATTGCCATAGATTCAGCCATCAAATAAAATTTTCTTGGGGATTCTAAGCATGGTTGTGGACTTGGGTCAGTGGGCATCAAACCATCAAACACAGGTGTTTTTAGAGGCTGTAAGTAATGATTTCCAGAATTTAAAAATCTACAAGGCCCTCCTTTCACTGCTGGGTCTAAATCATGCCTTTAAAACAAACAAACACTATGTCTAGTTTAAGTCATTCTTGGTGAATATAAATTTTCTATTTTCAGTTTGTTCTTTGGTGACTGTGAGTGGGCAAAGTGGCAAGGAGAAAAAAATATTCTTCAAAACTATACATGGGACACAAAAGCAAACATTTAAACTATGGACTTCTGGCAAGTAATAGTCATCCAAATTCTTGCTAAAGATTTTGCAATGAGAAACTCTGTGACTCAAATAAATCCATTTAGAATTGCAGAAGTGTCTTTGGTAATCCCCCTGTGTCTCTCTCCATCTCTGTCTTTCTCTTTCTCTCTCCTTCCCCCTTCTCCTTCTCTCACTCTCTAAAGATTTGGAACCATTCCTTTCTTGTAACAATAATCGAGGGCCATCTATTCCCCTTAATTCTGTAGAATGTTTATTTCAGTATTAATTCAAACCTCAAATTCTCAACTTAGTACTTCTGACCTTTTTTTGTTTTTGTTTTTGTTCTTTTTAAGATCAGGTCTTCTAAAAGCAGAATCCAAGACAGGGCTTCTTATCCAGCAAAAGATTAAGGAAATGTTCTCAGCAGAAATCTGCAAGGAAGAGAGGGAAGCTGACAAAAACAGAGAAAGAAGCTAAACCAAGCTGTGATTTCCATCGACACCTCGTCTTGCCTGACCCCAGGAGGAGCCACAGAGGATGAACAGCACTGCAGAGCATTTCCCCTTTGCTGTGGAGCCCAGTGTTGCACTCTTGTGTCAATGGTTGCAGGCCATCACTGATGCAGCAGATTTCAGGCATTTCCAGTAAAATCAGCTCCCGTCGACCAAGGGCAGTTTCCAGGGAACAACACAGCAGTGAGCTATTCTTACCAACACTCACGGCAGCTGAGGAAAAGATGAAAGAGCATAGTAAAGGGAAAATAGATGGTGCAATAATAGGATGTAGTACACACGCTCTTACGTTCTGGCTTCCCTTGTTTATTATTTTCTCCCTTTGTTTATCTTTCCTTTCCTTGTTTCTTGTAAACCTTTTTTTCTTTTTCTCCTTCATAATGCTGGACTCTCTACCATTTCTTTAGCCTTCTCTTCAGGAACCTAGGTAAAGGATCACTACAAGTTTATTTAGACAACTGGCAAAGTAGAATAACATTTACTTGACTCTGCACCAGAGGTGGATCCTCTTGGCTTCTACCTGATAACTGTTCTCACCTCGCCTCTTCCCTGTAGTCCAGACTTGTGCTCCTTTACAGAGGCTGCAGGCTTTGTGTGCTACCTTCTCCAGTCTCTCTTGTTGCTATAGTTTTGGTGCCTGACCTCGTCCTGGCTGGAGATTGAAGAAATCTCATGAGGATTTATAGAAGAAGGCAGTCACCTTGGCCTTGACACCTTTGGACAATATCATGTGATGATGTGATGCTAAGACCCATGTCAGACTCTTTACAATCCCACAACAAAGCCCACAGCAACTCAGCAAAGTCACACAGCTGGGGAGTCTCTGAATTAACCCATGGACCTGCTGTGGACTTTCATTGTTACAGATGACTAAAATAAAAACTCACTCTTTACATTCTGGTAAAACCTGGATTTGAGAATGTGGATAAATCTCAAGAGTGACACTGATCTTTCTACTTCCTCTTTTTGGAATTGAGGGCAGCTGGACACAGTCAGTTACACGGCTGTGGACTGTGGACTTTTCCTGAGAAAGAAAAGAGAAAGCATCAGAGCTCCAGTTTCTATAGTGAGCAGAAATAGGAAGCTGAAGAGTATAGTCAATGAGGTATCTAAGCCTGGACACAGGTAGCTAGAGGGGAGCAGACAGGGGAGGGTCCTCTTTTGGGGCATTTTCTGCCCACGAAGACAACATACTGTAGAGCCTAGGCTCTTCCCCTGCCATCAGTCACTCTTATGCCTTGGGAAAAACCAGTAAGGGTGGGAGAGAGGGGGCAGAGGGCTTCTGCCATACTCTCTAGGAGGAAGACATCATCGTCTTGCTTCTTTTTTTGGCTGAAAATGGAGTAAAGAAGAAAGAGATTCTCCTCTGTCAAAAAGCAGCAATAATAATAACTGTAATTATATGCTCATATTGGGTAAGATCCATTTTAATACAAGCTTTGCATTCGTTGTTACCTCAGCTTCAAACTAATTCCAGAAATCTGACTCTTTCTTTTTGACCTTCTCATACTTTCTTCTCTTAAAAGTTCCTCTCTCTGTTTAGGCCTGTTAGAAATCCAGTTTTGGGCTCACATGCCTCTTTTATGGACTCACTATGTGCAGCATTCCCTTCAGTTGCTGAGTTTCCCCTCTCTCCCCTTGGTTATGTGTGCAAAGACAGGGAAGTAGGGTCAGAATACCGGGCAGAAGGGCTACCAATGAAAAGCCATCGTTTTTTATTTATTTAAATTCAGGAACCCTTATTGGTTTCATACATTAAATAAATTAATTAAAACAGCTTATGTGGAACATCCATGTATCCAGAACATACCTAAGAGGAAAGTATTCACTATTTTGTGGAATTTAAAATTGGAAAAGTAGCTGAACATAAAAAGGAGTTCATACAATTGCACTTGTAGAACATTCCTTTTGTAAGACTGGTTCTCCAAGGTATTAGTAGATGTTTTTTAGAAAGGAATTCCTTAGACGTGTAAGTTTAGAAAAAAGCTCTAGATTTAACTAAATTTTGAAAATTCACTTCCTTAAGAACTGTCAAGGACCCTTATTGTGTTAACCTTAACTGCAACTTTCTAAGAATAGGATACAGCCTGCAGAGTTCCACAAAGTCAGTCAGGTATTAGTTCCACTGGCTTAGGAGTGCTTCTTAATGATTTTAGAATGAGTACTTTATGGAATTTACTTTGAGAAATGGTTCTCCAGAAAACATGAATAACTTTCCTTATTAATATCATTAATAACCTAGTTATTAATGCAATGTGCATGTATCATCACCAAAAGTTCTACTTCAGTCACATTGACATAATTCTCAACTATATAAATATTAGTTGATTTTTATATGTACTATTAGTAAGATCATACCCTTTTTCTTTTGCAGGTAAGTTAATCCCTCATTTTCTTGCCTCAAGCTTACCCAATCTAAAGATATTCAAAAAGATGCTTCAACAGAGATGATATATATGTATCATTAAGCCCTAAGATAACCAAGAGAAAGAAAAAAGATCAAATACTAAAGATCACATCAGTGATCTAGATTTCTGGCTAAATCTAACTCAAAGGGAGTATTGCAGATATACAAAAGCTGGTTTTCTTTTCTGAGAATGAATTATAAAGGTTCTCTGTAGTATGCCCTATAAGATGTACACATCTTCAAGAGCAAAATAGTGCTTTCAAAGTTATATGAAAATATCCAAAAGGCATGAAGATCAAGAAATACTAGAAAGCTTGAGATGGGTAGAAGAAAAAGCACTGAAGTTAGAGCTGAGAGAAAACAGCTGTAGCTCTGACATCTTCCTGGAGGGAGATGTACACTTGGAAGAGATTCATGGGTTGTTATATTATCACATGTATTTCAAAATCAACCTATTTCAACCCATTTAAATATATGTCACCACTTTAAAGGTTTTTGAAAAGAATTAACAAATGCTACATGTTTTTGGAACACAATGGGTGATTGAAAAATTTGGTGAATGTGGTCAAGAATGATGGGATAAGTGATAGGGACTCTTTTGAGTATTTTGTGGGGGGCGAATGACAAAGTGGTCAACTTAACACCCAGCTGACCTGAATCCACATGGTGCTGGGTATGGAGGGCACACCTGAGGATGTTGCCAATAGGTAAAGGAGAACCAAAGAGGAAAGTGTGTTGTTGGTTCTCCTGTTGCTGTTGGTTTTCTTGGAGGAGCTTGTTGAGCGTTTCCTGATAGGAACTTGTGTCTTCTCATTGTCAGTGGAGCTTGGGACTTTGTTGCTGAGAATGGCTGTGGTTCACTTTCAGGGAACTCTGGTCCTTACTTTGAGCATTGCTTCCTGGCTCTGGCAGGGAAGATGTGTGCTGTTCAATCTCCAGGACAAGCTTATCATGCTGGCTTCCTGCTATGAACTCGGCTGTTATCATCAGAGGAACTTGGGACCTCATTGTTGCTGAGGCTAGCTGTGGTACTTCTCGGGGGAGCCCTGGTCATTCCTTTGAGCATCACTTACTAGCTCCAGTGCAGAACGCTCAACCCACTGGAACAGATCCTTCATCTCTCAGGCATAGACTTTCTGGCTTCCACCACTGACCTTTAGGCCTTCCCAGCGCAGATCCATGAAATAGACTTACGTGAGAAATTTTCACGGGCTCTAGGTCTTCAGCTGGATTCATGCAAGATGTTGCTGTGGGATCCAGGCCCTCAGCTGAATTTTTGGTGGGTTTTTAGTGTGTGGACAGGTTTCCTGTGCTTTTCATGTTTGATTTTTTGGGTGACTGTTATAAAATAATTTTATAAATTATGTGTCCCGTATTAAATTATTTTCCTTGCAAACCCTGACTACAACAATGATCCTTTACAACAAACATGACAGCTGAACAACCATTGGTCATCTCATATTTTCCTCGGGTCAGATGTTGAAGTAATTGTGGCTCAGCTAGTCCTCTGCCTACAATCTCACACCATAGCCGCAAACCTTTCTGGAGACTCCAGAGAGGCACTGGATTCTAGGATCATTCAGGTTGTTGGTTGAATTTGGTGGTAAGGGATTATAGATCTTAGGTTCCTGTTCGTTCATGAGCTGGTGGCTGATAGTCATTCTCAGCTTTTGGAATCTGCCTTCGTTTGAAAGGCTTGTGAAGCCCTTCAAACAGCAGTGGTGGGCCCAGAAGTCGTTCTTACACTTCTGATTTCACTGATCTTCCCCTTCTGCCTTACTTTTTCATCCTTCCTCTTTAGCAACATCTCTTTACTGACTCCACTGGAGAAATTTCTGGGGCATTAAAAGTTCAATCAATTAGACTGGGTCCAAATGTCTATTCCAACATGATCTCCCTATTTTAAGATTCATAAACTTAATAGCAGCAAAATCTTTTCACAAGAGTGCCTACATTAGTGTCAAGTAGCAGGAGGTGGGGATCTTGGCAGGGGGGCATATCTTTATAATTCTGCCTACCAAAACTGCATAGTTTGAAATAGGATTAACTGAGAATAATGATAATTCTTACACATGAATAAATTGTAAGTGTTGTTCTTCCTCTCTGATTGTCTCATTTACTAACTTAGCAGTTGTTTCTAGGAAAACCGTTTATTATTTGTCTTGCGTTGAGTGAGACACAGAATACAATGGTAAGACTGGATCTGTGTTGTTCATTGGGGTAGTCCTCAACTACCTAGGTGACTATTGCAAACTTAAAATGTGGGTGAGACTGAGGAATGAAGTTTTTCATTTTATTTTTAATTGAAATCAGTTATTTCCGTATAAAGTTTTACATATGTCTGGTGGCATATGTTGACAGCACAGATATGGACTATTTTGATAATTGTAGAAAGTTCTATTAATAGCATTTTTCTAAATGAATAAAGTTGCTTCAGTCACATTATATTATAATGTGGAAAAGGCAACTTTTTTTGTAATGGGTCAGACAGTAAATAACCAAGGCTGTATGGACCAAATAGTTTCTGTTTTTGACTACTCAACTTTTCCATTGTTTTTAAAAGCAGGCGTAGACAATAAATGAGTGAGTATGACTGTATTTTCTAATAAAACTTTATTGTCAAGAATGAGTAAGGGATCACATTTCGTTTGTGATTGTACATTCCATTCTAGTGAAGATAATTCCTAACTCATTCAATTTGTTGCTGTTGATAAGCCTTCAGTTTGCTAAAATCTTTGCTTTTGCTGCTAGACCAAATATTCTAATGTCATTTCATCCAGCACATTGTATAGAATTTCAGCCTTTAATTAATTTGCCAGAGTTACCATAACAACACACCTGGTGGTTTCCAAAACTTGGTATCTTAAACAACAGAAGTTTATTTTGTCATGGTCTTAAACCCTGAAGAGGTAGTTTCAAGTTCTTCTGAGACCTCTCTCTTAGCTTGCACATGGCCTCCTTCCCTCTGCTTATTCAGATGCTCATTCTTGTGTGCACTTCATATCTCCTGTCTAAATCTCTTGATCTTATAAAGACCCCAATCAGACTGGATTAGAAACCACCCAAATAGCTTCATTGCAAGTTAATAACCACTATAAAGGCCTTATCTCTAAATATAGTTAGCTTTCAGAGAATTTCAGTTTGTGAATTTGGGAGAAGCAAAATTCAGCTCATATTGAGCCTTAAGTCTAGTATAGTGCTTGGCAAAAATTTGGCCCACGAATGTGTCTGCAGTTCCTCAGTAGGACTGTCAGTGAATAAATTTGGAATATGGACTGGAAATTGAGAGTTTTAAAGTTCCTTAGATAAGAAAACTCATCAACCAGTTGGGAACTACTGTTCTATCTTGTATTCAAAGGCAGCATATTAAGAAAACTAGACTATCATATGTAATGTATCATATACAACTCTTCAAAGGCCTGGTGTTTCCATCTCTGTGCACCAACTGAAAATTAATTTGCTTTAAACTGTCAAGCTTTTTCCTGATCTATGACAATTTTGAGCAAGCAGTGCGCTTGGGGAAAGTCTGGCTCCTCCAGAGAGGGTACCAGAACCTCAAGGTAGAGCAGGTTTGTTCTGAGTTCTTCACAGCAAGAGGTGATGCTGGTATGCATGAGGATGAGGATGGTGAGAAAAAAGCAAGATTGTAATGCACTCTTGGTTTTAAGAAGCATTTTTTAAAACATGAATAATTTAAATCCTTACTATGCAGTGTAAATCTCAAGACTGGATAACCTCAGGCTGTCTACTCATCTTCCCTTTGTAACTGTTAAACCTGATGAATCAACTTGAATGGATTAGGAAATATGTGAACAAAGCCCAGCTCTGGGTGTGTTTGTGGATAATTGACAGGTAGACCAGCAAACTAAAGAGGAAAACTCACTCTGGATGTGTTAGCTGAGCTAAACAAAATGATACAAATGTAAATGACCAGTTTAGCAAAGAATTAAGAGTCCACAAAACGGTTTCAATGAGAAATCCAGGAGATTAGAAGTATGTTGAAAATACGGGCAGCAGAAATGAACAGTACGAGGGCAGGGTTTCAAAATTAGGACATAGGGATGCTTTCAAAGACTACTGCTCAATGTTACCTTAGAAACAACAAAAGAACATAAAAAATGAGTCCGACAGCTGCTAGACAACACAAAGAAGACTAATCTAAGATTAACTGGAATAAATGAAAAATCAGGAGAGCAAAAATGGCATAAAAAACCTATTTAAGGGAATAATAGCAGGAGACATCTCAAATATAGGAAAAGAAATAAACATACAGATATGTGAGGTATATAGAACCCCAAGTAGCCATGATCAGAAAAGGAACTCTCCATGTCAAAAAATTAAAACTATAAATTACATTCAATCCAACTATTCCTTTTCTAGGTATCTTCCTGAAAGAACTAAATTCATCACATTGCAGTGATGCATGAATACCCACATATATAGCAGTATAATTCATAATAGCTAAATTTGAAGTGGCCAGTATGCCCATCATACGAATGAATGGACAGAAAGAAAATTTGATATTTATATAAAAATTGACTACCACAGTGCTGTAAAGAAGGATGAATTTCAGTCATTTGTAGAAAACAGATACATCCTGAGATCATAATGTTATGATATAAATTAGTCACACAAGCTTCATTATTGCCTGTTTTCTCTATGTGAGAAACCCAAAGTACAAATAAAGAGTGAAAGAAGGACAATAGGAAACAGATGGAACTTTATCATATGGGAAGAAAACCAAGAGATAAAGGGAAGAGGAAGAGAGAGGAGGAAAATGAGGAAAAGGAATTATGATGTATTGTGTACATGTACCAAGTCCTTCTGAGGAATGTGGTCATTATGTACTACAAATGTATGTATACGAAGGGGTCCAAGAGAGGGGGGAGGAGGAGTGAGGAGAAAGGAAGGGCATTAAAAAGAATTGAGAAGAAGAAGGAGAAAGAGAAGGGAAAGGAGAAGAGGAGGAGGAGGAAGAAAAGTAGACACACTAGTGAACTCCCATGTCTCTCTCACCATATGAGGACACAGTGAAAAGGCAACTGTTTACAAACTGTGAAGAAATCCTCACCAGACATGGAATGTGATGGTGCCTTGATCCTTTTTAGCCTCCGGAACTGGGAGAAATAAGTTCCTGTCGTTTATAAACCACACAATCTGTGGTGTTTTGTTTTAGCGCCCTGGACAAGCTAGGTCACGTAACTTGTTTTCTTTTTTTGTTTTTGTGGCACTAGGGATTGAACTCAGGACCTTGTGCTTGCCAGGCAGGAGCTTAGGCCACTGAACCAAATCCCTAGCCCTTGTTTTTTTGAGACAGGGTCTCACTATGCTGTTCAGGCTGGCCTTGAGCTCACTTTGTAGCATAGGCTGGTCTCAAACTCACGAGGATCCTCCTGTCTCAGCCTCCTGAGTGCTGGAATTACAGGCATGAGCCACCACACCCAGCTGGTCATGCAGCTTTTATTGCTCTATGCATCACT